>JAJQKJ010002157.1:287500-292121 GCA_029574335.1 Rana kukunoris
CAAAGTAAAAAAAAAAGGATAAGGTTTTACAGTAAAACAAAGAAAAAGACGAAAAAGTTTTCAAAGATAAAAAAAAAAAAAAAAGAAAAGAAAGAGGAAAAGGTTTTAAAGTAAAAAAAAAAAGGAAAAGGTTTTACAGTAAAACAAAGAAAAAGACGAAAAAGTTTTCAAAGATAAAAAAAAAAAAGAAAAGAAAGAGGAAAAGGTTTCAAAGTAAAAAAAAGGAAAAGGTTTTACAGTAAAACAAAGAAAAAGACGAAAAAGTTTTCAAAGATAAAAAAAAAAAAAAAAGAAAAGAAAGAGGAAAAGGTTTTAAAGTAAAAAAAAAAAGGAAAAGGTTTTACAGTAAAACAAAGAAAAAGACGAAAAAGTATTCAAAATAAAAAAAAAAAAAAAAAAAGAAAAGAAAGAGGAAAAGGTTTCAAAGTAAAAAAAATAGGAAAAGGTTTTACTTATCGTAAAAAAAAAAAAAATATGAAAAGGCATCAAAGAAAAAAAAAGAAACATTTTTAGATAAAAAAAAAAAAAGAGGAAAAGGTTTCAAAGTTTTTAAAAAAAGGAAAAGGTCTTAGGGTAACAAAAAAAGAAAATAGGAAAAGGTTTCAAAGTAAAATAAAAAAAGAAAAAGTAAGGAAAGTGGAAAAGGCTTCAAAGAACAAAAAATAAAAGAGAAAAAAGAAGGGGAAGGAGGGGCTTTGATTCCCTAATCCCAGGTGACATCTCTGGAGTGCAGGTGACATTTTTTCTCTCTCCTTCTTTTGTTTGATGTCTAGTTTGACTATTTGCTGATTTTGGATTTTTTTTTAATAATACAATAAAATGAACAAAAGAATGTAACAGAAAACTACTAAAAAATACACATACAGTAGATATCAAACAAAAAGAAGAAAGTAAAAAAAAAAGAGGAAAATATTTCAAAAGAAAAAAAAGGAAAAGTTTTTACAGTAAAAAAATAAATAAAAAATAGGGAAAGGTTTCAAAGTAAAAAAATAAATAAAAATAAAATAAAAGGATGGGGGAGGAGAGGAACTTTGATTTCCTTAATCCCGAACAAGGTCTATAGAATGCAGGTGACACTTGTATTCTCCTATTGTTGTTTGATGTCTAGTTGAACTATAAATGTCTGAATTCAGATGGCAACTACTTTCTGGTTTTTGGATTATTATTTTTTAATAATAAAAAAAAAGAACAAAAAAATGTAAAAAAAATAAAAAAAAACTACTCAAAATTACACATACAGGGCTAGATTCAGGTAGGCTTACGACGGGCGTATCAGTAGATACGCTGTCGTAAGTCCTACTCTTAGGCCCCGTACACACGGCCAGGTTCTCGCTGAAATCAGCGAGAACCTCGCTGGAATGCACATTCCACGAGGACCTCGGCCGTGTGTACGGTCCTCGGCGAGCTTCCCGTCGGGAAGCTCGTCGACCGAAAAAGAAGCACGCTCTCTATTTTCTCGACGGCCCCCCCTGGAAGAATGGCTGGTTGCCATTCCCGACGGGCGGGTCGCCGAATTACGACGGCCGGGAGAGAACCTCGACGGGCGGAACGATGTGTTCTGCCCGTCGAGGTTCTGGGTCGTGTGTACGCGCCTAAGCCATCGCACATTTAACCCTATGCTCATATTGAGATACGCCTAAATGTTGCTAAGATACGAGCGGCGTAAGGCACTTACGCCGTCGTATATCTAATATTAAGCTTAGATGCATATTTACGCTGCCGCTAGGTGGCTTTCCCATGTAAAAATGCAAATGAGCGTAATACGCCGATTCCCGAACGTATGCCCGGCCCGGCCTCGCATTTGTTTTACGTCGTTTGCGTTAGCGTAACTCCGGCGTAATGTTACCCCTGCTGTATGAGGCGCAACCAATGTTATGTATGGACGGCGTAATTTTTCCCGTCATTTACGTAAAACGTTTGCGAATAGGCTTGCGTAAGTGACGTTCACGTCATTTTCTTTGACTATTTCCGACGTGATTTGGAGCATGCACACTGGGCTACGTTCTGGCCTGGCGCATGTGCAGTTCGTTTGGCGCCAGGAAGCAAATTCATTTAAATGATACACGCCCCTACCCGCCGAATTTGAATTAGGCCGGCCATTTACGCTACGCCCGCCGCAACTTTACAGGCAAGTGCTTTGTGAATACAAATTTTTACGCGGCCATACCTGAATCTAGCCCACAGTACATATATAAAAAGAAAAAGTAGAAAGAGGGAAAAAAGGTAAAGGTGTTAAAGTAAAAAAAAAAAGTGGAAAAGATTTCAAAGAAAAAAAAAAGAAAAAAGAGGACAATTTTTCCTCTTCTTTTTTTTTCAACTTTGAAAAATTTTCAAAGAAAAAAGAGGAAAGGTTTCAAAGTTAATAATAAATAAAAGGAAAAGGAGGGGATAGGGGGAGAAAATGAGGAGCGTCAATTCCCCTTTTTCCGAACTCTGGGCCAGATTCAGGTAGAAGTTACGCGGCTTATCTGTAGATAAGCCGCGTAACTTCTAACCTACGCCGTCGTATCTGTTTTCTGTATTCAGAAAACAAGATACGCCGGTATTGAGTTCAGATACGAGCGGCGTAATTGTATTTCGCCGTCGTATCGGAACTGCAATTTTAAAATGGCCGCTCAGGGCGTTCCCGCTGATTTACGCCGAGAATATGTAAATCAGCGAGATACGACAGTTAACGATCGTACGCGGGCCCGACGCAGTGACTTTCTGACGTATCCGTAAGAGATACGCGGTGTAAAGAAAAACATGTCCCCTAGGAGGCGTATCCTATGTTAAGTATGGGACAACACAAAGATCCATCGTCCTGCAATCAAGGGTTGTTGAACCACCATCTCAGAACACACCTATTCTCCTGCTCTCCAGGATTGAGTCTGAAAGAGTGACTCCTCCCCAGGGCTTGAACTGACTCCAGTAGTAA
This sequence comes from Rana kukunoris, assembly GCA_029574335.1. Classification (NCBI taxonomy): domain Eukaryota; kingdom Metazoa; phylum Chordata; class Amphibia; order Anura; family Ranidae; genus Rana; species Rana kukunoris. Next base: position 290,418 of record JAJQKJ010002157.1, read on the forward strand.
TCGGCGTGCGTCCTAAGAGTAGGACGTACGGCTCCTGGAGCCAGATAGGCAGGTTTTCCTCCCCCAGCATCAGCCTCCACTGTCAGATCCGCTCCGACCTCGAGCCGCCCGGATCCCCTGGTTCTCTCTCCCTCTGGAGCCCCCACCTGCCAGAAACCAACAGGCAGACGGTGACAGACACTGCTAGGCAAGCCTGCACTATCCCTCCATTCCTCCTGCAATCCACCGCTTGGCTTCCCCCTGCTTCACCTGACCCCCCTGGCTTCCCTCCGTCACCCTTCTCCAGCAGGTAAGCCTTTCACTGAGGCTGAAGACAGACGGCCGTCCTTTTGAGACAGCAGCTGCTGCCACTTAAAAGCCCCTGCTATCTCCCTATCCACATCTCCCCTCCTATACCCCCTCACACCCATCCACCCATCCCCCACCTGCCCTGCAATCCTTGGCAATTTTCAGCCATTTCTGGCATTTCTGGCTTCCAGGCCGCGTTTTTCGATACATCCGCGCCGGCCTGGAAGCAATCGCGGCAACCGCAATTTAGGAAAGGCCGCGGCTTCACACCCGCGGCCTAGTGGCGCGCCGCTTCTTCACCCCCCTCCAACCCGCCACCAAAGTCCGAAAACGGACTTGAACCCCACCCCATACCACCCCCAGGAAAGTTACCTTCACACCCCGTCTAGTAATCCTGGCCCCAAATAGTAGCACCGATCCACCCAATCTGAAGCTTTTACCAGTCTTGATCCTGCTACCGATCGCCAGGCCATTTTGTCTGCACCCAGCCCCCAAAACTTAATCACCACTACAACTTGATCCAGGGGTTACCCGATCGCCTCTTACAGGGGTCAGGAAGGAATTTTTTCCCCCGGAGCATATTGGCCGAGCGCCGCCAGGGTTTTTTGCCTTCCTCTGGACCAAGCCAGGAGAGAGGAGTTTAGCCAATTCCTCTCCCACTGCCCTAAAAATCCCCCCCTCCCCCCCCTGTGTATTGGCGAACAAGCAAGTAGGCAATATTCTGCCGAGAACCATTTGAGTTTGAGGCAATGCGCCGCAATAACTGCCAGCCATCACCAAAAGGCCCTAAGAACTGAGCGACTATGGAGAACCAATCATAGATCGACGGTTAGACATTTCAGACATTTACCCCAGGTCAAGCACATATCATGTGCTCTGATCAATACTAGATCGGCAGTAAAACACCGACTAGAAATCCGCGACTTCATTCAACAAAAGATCTAGACTGTCTTTTTATTACAGAGAGCTGGCTCACAGCCGACTGTAACACACCATTTTAGAGAATTGTGCCAGAAAATAACCGTATCAAAACGAAAACAGAATAGGGCAAAGAGGAGGGCGCCTGGCGGTGATCCACAAGACTCATCTTACGATCACCAAACCAGTCCGCCAAAACCCTCTTCCATTCATTGAAACCCTTACTCTGCAACTGCAAGCAAATTCAAAGGAGACCGTCTCACATTCTGCTCTGCTATAGCCACCCGGCCCAAAATCGCAGCTGCTCTCATCATGGACGGATTTCTTCTCCACTTATACCCTCAACACAAACACCTGTTTGCTGTTAGGGGATTTCAATCTCTGGGCCAATTCCTCACAAGACCCCATTGCCGACGCCTGTATCGACCACCTGGAAGGATTAGGATTGCAGCAACTAGTATGTGGCCTACACATGCTTCAGGTCACACACTTGATCTT
>JAJQKJ010000385.1:0-83866 GCA_029574335.1 Rana kukunoris
TTTGAGCTCCCTCCAAAAATTCTCTATTGGGTTTAGGTCTGGAGACGGCTAGGCCACGCCAGAACCTTGATATGCTCCTTACAGAGCCACTCCTTGGTTATCCTGGCTGTGTGCTTTGGGTCATTGTCATGTTGGAAGACCCAGCCTCGACCCATCTTCAAAGCTCTAACTGTGGGAAGGAGGTTGTTGCCCAAAATCTCGCAATACTGGCCCCGGACATCCTCTCCTTAATATAGTGCAGTAACCCTGTCCCATGTGCAGAAAAAACACCCCCAAAGCATGATGCTACCACCCCCATGCTTCACAGTAGGGATGGCGTTCTTGGCATGGTACTCATCATTCTTCTTCCTCCGAACACGGTTAGTGGAATTATGACCAAAAGTTATATTATGGTCTCATCTGACCACATGACTTTCTCCCATCAGTCCTCTGGATCAGTGAAGACACCTATGTCACAAGTTAATTTGCCACTCTATACTACTATTACCACTGCTGCTGCTGCTGTTCATGGCACCTCTTTTCCCGAGTCATTTCACACTATATTGGTCTACTGTTACTAATACTGCTGCTGCTCACGACACCTATGTCACTAGTTAGTTGGACACTATGGACTACTATGGTCACTACTGACGCTGTAAAGTCCTGCCCACGTGTTTAGTTGTACTATGTCTGCAGTCTCTGACCATCTCCTGTACTATGGTCTGCAGTCTCTGACCATCTCCTGTTACTATGTCTGCAGTCTCTGACCATTCTCCTGTACTATGTCTGCAGTCTCTGACCATCTCCTGTACTATGTCTGCAGTCTCTGACCATCTCTCTATTATGTCTTGCAGTCTCTGACCATCTCCGCTATTATGTCTGCAGTCTCTGACCATCTCCTCTATTATGTCTGCAGTCTCTGACCATCTCCTGTACTATGTCTGCAGTCTCTGACAATCTCCTGTACTATGTCTGCAGTCTCTGACAATCTCCTGTACTATGTCTGCAGTCTCTGACCATCTCCTGTACTATGTCTGCAGTCTCTGACCATCTCCTGTACTATGTCTGCAGTCTCTGACAATCTCCTGTACTATGTTCTGCAGTCTCTGACAATCTCCTGTACTATGTCTGCAGTCTCTGACCATCTCCTGTACTATGTCTGCAGTCTGACCATCTCATGTACTATGTCTGCAGTCTCTGACAATCTCCTGTACTATGTCTGCAGTCTCTGACCATCTCCTGTACTATGTCTGCAGTCTCTGACAATCTCCTGTACTATGTCTGCAGTCTCTGACCATCTCCTGTACTATGTCGTGCAGTCTCTGACCATCTCCTGTACTATGTCTGCAGTCTCTGACCATCTCCTGTACTATGTCTGCAGTCTCTGACCATCTCCTCTATTATGTCTGCAGTCTCTGACCATCTCCTCTATTATGTCTGCAGTCTCTGACCATCTCCTCTATTATGTCTGCAGTCTCTGACCATCTCCTGTACTATGTCTGCAGTCCTCCGACCAATCTCCTGTACTATGTCTGCAGTCTCTGACAATCTCCTGTACTATGTCTGCAGTCTCTGACCATCTCCTGTACTATGTCTGCAGTCTCTGACCATCTCCTTACTATGTCTGCAATCTCTGACAATCTCCTGTACTATGTCTGCAGTCTCTTACAAATCTCCTGTACTATGTCTGCAGTCTCTGACCATCTCCTGTACTATGTCTGCAGTCTGACCATCTCATGTACTATGTCTGCAGTCTCTGACCATCTCCTATACTATGTCTGCAGTCTCTGACCATCTCCTGTACTATGTCTGCAGTCTGACCATCTCATGTACTATGTCTGCAGTCTCTGACCATCTCCTGTACTATGTCTGCAGTCTCTGACCATCTCCTGTACTATGTCTGCAGTCTCTGATAATCTCCTGTACTATGTCTGCAGTCTCTGACCATCTCATGTACTATGTCTGCAGTCTCTGACAATCTCCTGTACTATGTCTGCAGTCTCTGACCATCTCCTGTACTATGTCTGCAGTCTCTGACCATCTCCTGTACTATGTCTGCAGTCTCTGACCATCTCCTGTACTATGTCTGCAGTCTCTGACCATCTCCTGTACTATGTCTGCAGTCTCTGACCATCTCATGTACTATGTCTGCAGTCTCTGACCATCTCCTGTACTATGTCTGCAGTCTCTGATAATCTCCTGTACTATAGTCTGCAGTCTCTGACCATCTCATGTACTATGTCTGCAGTCTCTGACCCACTCCTGTACTATGTCTGCAGTCTCTGACCATCTCCTGTACTATGTCTGCAGTCTCTGACAATCTCCTGTACTATGTCTGCAGTCTCTGACCATCTCCTGTACTATGTCTGCAGTCTCTGATAATCTCCTGTACTATGTCTGCAGTCTCTGACCATCTCATGTACTATGTCTGCAGTCTCTGACAATCTCCTGTACTATGTCTGCAGTCTCTGACCATCTCCTGTACTATGTCTGCAGTCTCTGACCATCTCCTGTACTATGTCTGCAGTCTCTGACCATCTCCCTGTACTATGTCTGCAGTCTCTGACAATCTCCTGTACTATGTCTGCAGTCTCTGACCATCTCCTGTACTATGTCTGCAGTCTCTGATAATTCTCCTGTACTATTGTCTGCAGTCTCTGACCATCTCCTTGTACTATGTCTGCAGTCTCTGACAATCTCCTGTACTATGTCTGCAGTCTCTGACCATCTCATGTACTATGTCTGCAGTCTCTGACCATCTCCTGTACTATGTCTGCAGTCTCTGACCATCTCATGTACTATGTCCTGCAGTCTCTGACAATCTCCTGTACTATGTCTGCAGTCTCTGACCATCTCCTGTACTATGTCTGCAGTCTCTGATAATCTCCTGTACTATGTCTGCAGTCTCTGACCATCTCATGTACTATGTCTGCAGTCTCTGACCATCTCCTGTACTATGTCTGCAGTCTCTGACCATCTCATGTACTATGTTCTGCAGTCTCTGACAATCTCCTGTACTATGTCTGCAGTCTCTGACCATCTCCTGTACTATGTCTGCAGTCTCTGATAATCTCCTGTACTATGTCTGCAGTCTCTGACCATCTCCTGTACTTATGTCTGCAGTCTCTGACCATCTCATGTACTTATGTCTGCAGTCTCTGACCATCTCCTGTACTATGTCTGCAGTCTCTGATAATCTCCTGTACTATGTCTGCAGTCTCTGACCATCTCATGTACTATTCTCGCAGTCTCTGATAATCTCCTGTACTATGTCTGCAGTCTGACCATCTCATGTACTATGTCTGCAGTCTCTGACAATCTCCTGTACTATGTCTGCAGTCTCTGACCATCTCCTGTACTATGTCTGCAGTCTCTGACCATCTCCTGTACTATGTCTGCAGTCTCTGACCATCTCCTGTACTATGTCTGCAGTCTCTGACCATCTCCTGTACTATGTCTGCAGTCTCTGATAATCTCCTGTACTATGTCTGCAGTCTCTGACCATCTCCTGTACTATGTCTGCAGTCTCTGACAATCTCCTGTACTATGTCTGCAGTCTCTGACCATCTCCTATACTATGTCTGCAGTCTCTGACCATCTCTTGTACTATGTCTGCAGTCTCTGATAATCTCCTTTAGTATTTTGGGGGAGAGCCATGCGCACTTTGCGCTGCAATCGTGATGCATCGTTCGTGATGCATCGCGGAATCAAATCGAATCGTGGACTTGATAATTGAAATTGCATCGAATCGTGAGACGGGTGAAGATGCGCAGCCCTAGTTTTTATGGTGCAGTTTTGATGGGCTAGTTTTTTGATGGAGCAGTTTTTGATGGGGCAATGGACCGAACTGGATTGACACACGGTTTGGATCACATTTACATCTCTAGGGGGTACGTCTCCAGTCAGTAGTATTGGTGGAGGCAAGACCATGCCGCACAATTACCCTGAAATTGTATCTTTTCTAGTTACATTATATTTTAATACTACTGCTGTTGCCTCCATGCTGAGTAATGCTTCATGACCTCTCTGGCACAGCGGATCCACCAACAGCCTCCGCTACAAGCTACCAGGACCGGATCGTAACAGCAAGTGTAACTAAAACAATGAACTTTTATTTAAACCCTGATTTGCGGCCTTTATACTGCAACCATTATACTGCAACCATTAGCCTGTATGCAAGAGCAAATCTGCACTCCTCTCTCTCTTTCTTGCTCTCTCTCTCTATATCTATATATATATCTATTGTTGCTTTTGTTATGTTCATTTTTCAACAGTTTAGTTTGTGTTCGTCGTGACTGTGTCTGTGTACTTTAGTTTGTCCTAGTTTTGTGTTAACCCCTTCCCTACCAGCCCATAGGGGAATCACGTCATGGTGATCCCCTCGCCGATGAGACAGGACGTTGCACAACGTCCTCTCTTCACGGCGCGTTCTCGGGAGCGCAGTGCGCGCGCCGCCGGCGGCGCGCACGCGGCACCACCCCGTCGATCCCGCAAGCGCGTGCCCGACGGCCGTGATTGCCCGCCGGGCACCCGCGATTTCCGCCAATCACGGCAGAGAGTGTGGATCTGTGTGTGTAAACACACAGATCCACCTCCTGTCAGCGGTGAGGAGACCTTCCTGAACGAGGCTCAGCGGACCTTGAGATTGAACCACCTCCACCTCTCCAGCGACCAGCATATCCGATTCCTCGATGTCTGGATTATTTTTGGGGGGGACATGCTCCACAACAGGAGCGTTGGCTGGCGAGTGGGAGGTCCCTGGCTGATCCTCCTCATCCCTCTCCTCCTCTGCCGCATCCTCCTCTGCCGCATCCTCCTCAAGGACATCCTCCTCTTCTTCCTCCTCCTCATTGTGCTGGCGTCTTGTGCGCTTGGTGCGCACAGCTGGTAGCGGAGCTCCTATAATAACACAATGTTCATATATTAGAAAAATATTTTCTAATAACGTATGCAAATTCGGTGTACTCTGCTGTATTGTATATGAATACAAATTAATTTATATAGACAGTTAACCAATGGGAAAATTTTATATTAAAGGGTCTTGTGGGCACTACAGGGGACTGAGCGTGAGCTGGGCTGCCACCACGGTAAAATGAGCTGTTTTTGTCTCCTTTTGTTTTGTTCAGACGATCTCATGTTAAAAAAAGGGCCTGATGGATCACAACGGGATTACTATGAAAAAACCACACGAAACCATAACACAGGAATTGAGTGGGAATCTATATATAAAAAACTCAACGTGTTTGTATGTATGTATGTACCAGCATCACGTCCAAACGGCGAAAGATATTTACATGAAACTTGGCACACAGGTTACTTATATGTCAGCCACAAAACATAGGATAGGTGATTTAAGCCTTACCCTCCCCCATTTGCCATGGTCTGGGTTTTTCTTTAAATTTCCCATTCAACTCTATGGGAAATACATGTTACTTCATAACAGCTGTAGATATTTCGATAACACTTGGTCACATGTTACTTACACGTCCACTTAAAGTATAGGAGATCGGTTAATTTATCCATTATACTACCCCCATTTGTGATGGTCGTGGTTTTTGTTTAAAAGTCCCATGCAAAGCAATGGGAAAATGTATGTTCCCACATAACTTCTGTGTTGCTGTCTGCTGTCCCATGTCTTTTTTCAACAGTACTATGAATACCTTGGCTGGTGGTGTATATATGTTAGCACAACATGGCGTCTGGGTTAACAACATCTGCCCTTACATTAATTACATATGACCTTAAATAACTGTCACCAAAGGAGCTGCGGTGGGTCAAACGCGATTGCCACTGCGCTGACAAGCCATTCACCTCTGCAGCTAGGGTTCTGATCCTGCTCTCGGCTACATGTTAATGAGTTTGGTGGTCTCAGCCGGCCTCCGTGGGAGTGCTATAACGAGGTAATCCTGCGCTTAGTAGCGCCCACCCCCCCCCCTCCCACAAAAACCACCACACTTACACACGCACTCGAAATTGGGTTAACATGCACGCACTCTGACCACGCGGCCTCTAAAAAGAGAAGCGAAGGACTAACGGGGCTGGTTGAGCGGGCAAATCCTCTCACTCCCTTATAGGGATCTCTCTCTGCCACGTTGGGCTTCAAAGCGGAGCAGGTAGGACGGGCTGTATGTGAGGACCCCCTCACACCCGCCATTGTCACCCGGGGCATGGAGAAAGGTGGCAGATTGCCTCTGGGGGAGGCCTGCCTACTCCCAAATCCTGCAGTCCCGGCTCCTCCTCTCGAGTTACACGCACGAAATACACTTTAGAAAAAAAAAACATGTCAGCAATAACTTCACCTGGGTGATATTTAAGACGGAGACGCCTGACCCCGGTCCATATGGCCCTTTTTTAGGTCGGACCATTTCTTTAAGATGGCCATGTGATCTGGTGGGCCGCCATGATGTCCGCTTAATTTTTCAATGATGGAGCGCACACCTCTTTTTTTTTTTCCGCCTGCCTCTGCAGCTGATCGTAGCCTGTTTCCAGGAACGTCTGCAAGATGAAGAACAAAGTATATTATAATACTTTTGTTTAAAGCCTTATGGATATATGACGGAAATCTATGGTATTCAACATTGGGAGCATTCTCGCCTTATTAATCAATGACTGGGTTAACATGACAGATTTTATATCTTGCCATTTTTTTGACATTTTGATGAATTAATTTAGAATAAATAATGGAGTTGATGTTATTAAAAACTACAACTACCAGCATGCTCCTGATACACCATGTAGCTCACCGTCACCAGCTGTACAACAATTATACTTTAACTAGGAGCATGGCTGGACAGTTAATATGCTGTCCGGTAATAAACGGGGAGTTGTTTTGCAACAGCTGTAGTCTCCGTTTAGGAAACAGTGACGCATAAGCAGTAGCGCCCGCATATGAAAACGGTGGTTCAAACAACACAAGTGAGGTATCGACGCGATCGTTAGAGCGAGAGCAATAATTCTAAGCCCTAGAGCTACTCTGTACCTCAAAAAAGCAACCTGTAGAATTTTTAAAACGTCCCTATCGAGATGTTTAAGGGTGAAAGTTTGACGCCATGCCACGAGCGGGCACAATTTTTTGAGCGTGACATGTTGGTATCATTTTACTCGGCGTAACTTTATCTTTCACAAAATCTAAAAAAATTGGGCAAAATTTATTGTTGTGTTATTTTCCAATTCAAAAAAGTTATTTTTTTCCAAAAAAAGTGCGCTTGTAAGACCGCTGCGCAAATACGGTGTGACAAAAAATATTGCAATGATTACCAATTTCATTCTCTAGGGCAGGGGTCTCCAAAGTACGGCCCGCGGGCCACATCCGGCCCGCCAGGCCATTTCCTCCGGCACGCAGCTGGAGTCACTGGTCCCACCTGTTAGTTGTGAACCTGCGCTGAATATTCGTCCCTAGCAATATGCAGCGCAGGTCCCGCAATCTCTCCCGGCGTCTCACTGTGTTTGTGTTGGCTGCTGGGTCCACGGGCATCCTAGCAGCCAATGATTTTGTTTTAGACCCGTTGCCACACACCTCCCTGCTCCGCCTCCGCCTCGCTGTTAACCAGTAACGAGTGTGTATTAAGGCGGGGCGGGAGTCGGGAAGTGCAGCAGGTCTGAACAGCCAGTGTGTGTAATGTCTGACGCGCTGGTAAAGTACACATGCATGGAGGAGGGAGGGGGGCTGATGCGAGATGATTACTGTACACAACTGTGGAGGGTGGCTGAATGGCTCTGATATGGCACAAACATCCGGGTGCTGATAATTCTGATGGGGACACAAGTGGAGGTGCTCTAATGGGGATACAAGTGACAAGTAGGGGGGGTGCTCTTATGGGGACACCAGTGGGGGGGTCTCTAATGGGGACACCAGTGGGGGGTGCTCTAATGGGGACACCCAGTGGGGGGGTGCTCTTGTGGGGACACCAGTGGGGGGGTGCTCTTATGGGGACACCAGTGGAGGGGGGGTTTAATGGGGACACCAGTAGGGGGTGCCCCTAATGGGGACACAGATGTGTGGGGACACAGATGTGTGGGGAGACTATTGGGGCCACAGATGTATGGGGACACCAATGTGGGACACAGATGTATGAGGAGACTGGTGGGGAAACCAATGTGGGGATACAGATGTATGAGGAGACTGGTAGGGAAACAGATGTGTGGGGACACAGATGTGTGGGACACCAGTGTGGGGACCCAGATGTGTGTGGGGACACCAGTGTGGGGACCCAGATGTGTGGGGATACCAGTGTGTGGACACAGATGTGTGGGGACACAAGTGTTGGGACACTGATTTATGGGGAGACACTGGTCGAGTCACAGATGTGTGGGGACATAGATGTATGAGGAGACTGGTGGGGTGAAGATGTATGAGGAGACTGGTGGGGATCACAGATGCATGGGGACACGAATGTGGGGACACAGATGTATGAGGACACTGGTGGGGTCACAGATGTGTGGGGACACAAGTGTGGGGACACTGATTTGTGGGGAGACTGTGTCCCCATACATATGTGTCCCCACCAGTCTCCCCACAAATCAGTGTCCCCACACTTGTGTATCCACACATCTGTGTCCCCACCAGTCTCCTCATACATCTGTGTCCCCACATTAGTGTCCCCATACATCTGTATCCCCAACAGTCTCCCCACAAATCAGTGTCCCCACACTTGTGTCCCCACACTTGTGTCCCCACACATCGGTGTCCCCAACAGTGTCCTCATACATCTGTGTCCCCAGCAGTCTCCTCATACATCTGTGTCCCCACACTGGTGTCCCCACAATTCTGTGTCCCCACACTGTTGTCCCCACACATCTGTTACCCCACCAGTCTCCTCACACATCTGGGTCCCCACACTGGTGTCCCCACACATCTGTGACCCCCACCAGTCTCCTCATACATCTGTGTCCCCAGCAGTCTCCTCATACATCTGTGTCCCCACATCGGTGTCCCCACACATCATGTGTGCCCCCACCAGTCTCCCCACACATCTATGTCCCCACACTTGTGTCCTCACACATCTGGGTCCCCACACTGGTGTCCCCACACATCTGTGACCCCCACCAGTCTCCTCATACATCATGTGCCCCCACCAGTCTCCTCATACATCTGTGTCCCCACATCGGTGTCCCCACACATCTGTGTCCCCACCAGTCTCCCCACACATCTATGTCCCCACACTTGTGTCCTCACACACATCTGGGTCCCCACACTGGTGTCCCCACACATCTGTGACCCCCACCAGTCTCCTCATACATCTGTGACCCCACCAATCTCCTCATACATCTGTGACCCCACATTGGTGTCCCCATACATCTGTGTCCCCACCAATGTGGGGGCACAGATTATGTAGAGACTGGTGGGGCCACAGATGTGTGGGGACACCCAGTGTGGGGACACAGATGTGTGGGGACACAAGTGTGGGACACAGATGTGTGGGGACACAGATGTGTGGGGAGACTGGTGGGGAACAGATTGTATGGGACACCAATGTGGGGACACAGATGTATGAGGAGACTGGTGGGTAACAGATGTGTGGGGACAACAGTGTGGGGACACAGAATTGTGGGGACACCAGTGTGGGGGCACAGAATGTATGAGGACACTGGTGGGGACACAGATGTTGGGGACACCAGTGTGGGGACACAGATGTGTGGGGAGATTGTGTGGGGACACAGATGTGTGGGGACACCGATGTGGGGACACAGATTATGAGGAGACTGTTGGGGACACAGATGTGTGGGGAGACTGGTGGGGGACACAGTTGTATAAGGGAGACTGGTGGGAACACAGTTGTATGGGGACACCAATGTGGGGTCACAGATGTATGAGGAGACTGGTGGGGCCACAGATGTATGAGGAACAAGTCTCCCCACAAATCTGTTTCCCCACACTTGTGTCCCCACACATCTGTGTCCCCACCAGTGTCCTCATACATCTGTGACCCCACACTGGTGTCCCCACAATTCTGTGTCCCCACACTGTTGTCCCCACAACATCTTGTTACCCCACCAGTCTCCTCATACATCTGTGTCCCCACATTGGTGTCCCCACACATTTGTGTCCCCACCAGTCTCCCCCACCATCTGTGTCCCCAACAGTCTCCTCATACATCTGTGCCCCACATCGGTGTCCCACACATCTGTGTCCCCACCAATCTCCCCACACATCTGGTCCCCACACATGGTGTCCCCACACATCTGTGTCCCCACCAGTCTCCTCATACATCTGTGTTCCCACCAATGTGGGGACACAGATGTATGAGGAGACTGGTGGGGACACAGTTGTATGGGGACACCAATGTGGGGTCACAGATGTATGAGGAGACTGGTGGGGACACAGATGTGTGGGGACACCAGTGTGGGGACACAGGTGTGTGGGGACCCAGATGTGTGGGGACATAAATGTATGAGGAGACTGGTGGGGGTCACAGATGTGTGGGGACACCAATGTGGGAACACAGATGTATGGGAGACTGGTGGGGTAACAGATGTGTGGGGACAACAGTGTGGGGACACAGAATTGTGGGGACACCAGTGTGGGGGCACACAGATGTATGAGGAGACTGGTGGGGACACAGATGTGTGGGGACACCAGTGTGGGGACACAGGTGTGTGTGGGGACCCAGATGTGTGGGGACATAAATGTATGAGGAGACTGGTGGGGGTCACAGATGTGTGGGGACACCAATGTGGGAACACAGATGTATGGGGAGACTGGTGGGGTAACAGATGTGTGGGGACAACAGTGTGGGGACACAGAATTGTGGGGACACCAGTGTGGGGGCACAGATGTATGAGGAGACTGGTGGGGACACAGATGTGTGGGGACACCAGTGTGGGGACACAGGTGTGTGGGGACACAATGTGGGGACACAGATGTATGGGGACACCAATGTGGGGACACAGATGTATGGGGACATAAATGTATGAGGAGACTGGTGGGGGTCACAGATGTGTGGGGACACCAATGTGGGGACACAGATGTATGGGGACACCAATGTGGGGACACAGATGTATGGGGACACCAATGTGGGGACACAGATGTATGGGGACACCAATGTGGGGACACAGATGTATGGGGACACCAATGTGAGGACACAGATGTATGGGGACACCAATGTGAGGACACAGATGTATGGGACACCAATGTGGGGACACAGATGTATGGGGACACCAATGTGGGGACACAGATGTATGGGGACACCAATGTGAGGACACAGATGTATGGGGACACCAATGTGAGGACACAGATGTATGGGGACACCAATGTGGGGACACAGATGTATGGGGACACCAATGTGGGGACACAGATGTATGGGGACACCAATGTGGGGACATAGATGTATGAGTAGGACTGGTGGGGTAACAGATGTGTGGGGACATAGATGTATGAGGAGACTGGTGGGGTCACAGATGTATGAGGAGACTGGTGGGGACACAAATGTGTGGGGACACCAATGTGGGGACACAGATGTATGAGGAGACTGGTGGGGTAACAGATGTGTGGGAACAACAGTGTGGGGGACACAGAATTGTGGGGACACCAGTGTGGGGGCACAGATGTATGAGGAGACTGGTGGGGACACAGATGTGTGGGGACACCAGTGTGGGGACACAGGTGTGTGGGGACACCAATGTGGGGACACAGATGTATGGGGACACCAATGTGGGGACACAGATGTATGGGGACATAAATGTATGAGGAGACTGGTGGGGGTCACATATGTGTGGGGACACCAATGTGGGGACACAGATGTATGGGGACACCAATGTGGGGACACAGATGTATGGGGACACCAATGTGGGGACACAGATGTATGGGGACACCAATGTGGGGACACAGATGTATGGGGACACCAATGTGAGGACACAGATGTATGGGGACACCAATGTGGGGACACAGATGTATGGGGACACCAATGTGGGGACACAGATGTATGGGGACACCAATGTGGGGACACAGATGTATGGGGACACCAATGTGAGGACACAGATGTATGGGGACACCAATGTGAGGACACAGATGTGTGGGGACACCAATGTGAGGACACAGATGTATGGGGACACCAATGTGAGGACACAGATGTATGGGGACACCAATGTGGGGACACAGATGTATGGGGACACCAATGTGGGGACACAGATATATGGGGACACCAATGTGGGGACACAGATGTGGGGGAGACTGGTGAGGACACGGATGTAAAACCTCATGCACGCTGGTAGTTTAACCCGCTGAATGATGCTCCAGCGTTTTATGTGACGACAGGACCATCATCCAGTTCTGCTGTCAACAGTAAGTAAAATGCTATTCTTCTACTGTGGATTTATTTACTTAAATTATTTTTCCGGCCCGCGGATATGAGTAAAATATAGAATGTGGCCCTCGAAGTAAAAAGTTTGGAGACCCCTGCTCTAGGGTGTTAGAAAAAAAAAATATATATATAATGTTTGGGGGTTTTAAGTAATTTTCTAGCAAAAAAAAAGTTTTAGTCTCGTAAACACCAAATCTGAAAAATTAGCCCGGTGTCCACAACATGTTAAATTCATTATGCAAAATAGCAAGGAAAGTGCCTAAATACACATTTACCAAGCAGGGTGTCTGCAGCTGTACAGGCATGCTGGGACTTGTAGTTTTGTAACACCAGGAGACAAATTGTTTGGGAAATACTAATATCTGATCTTATATACTAACTTTTAAACTAGTCTAAAATGCAGTTAAAGATAATTCAAATACTTACACAGATCAGCATCTTTTCTTCACTTGGTGTCAGATTGCTCCCGACCATTTTTTCCAAAGAAATCTGGGCACTTGACCAACAATAACTTGCTATGGAAAATGAAATTGGCAAGTGTCCAAGTTCCAGGAAGTAGTCGCGCGTGCGTGTTGTTCGCGCGATTGCGCATGCGTGCTCGAGAAATTCGCAATACTGTTTTTAGCTAAAATAACACATATATTCGATTTCAGAGTGTTACTGTCGAAATTCCGCAATGAATTTATCATTCGCATTTTGTGAAATTTCGATAAAATATCTCGAATATTCGATTTCAGAATGAGCCAATCAGAGCGCTCCTAAAGCATGTACCGAAATTCTGCCAAAAAATCGCAATCGCATTTTTGCGAAATTTCGATAAAATATCAAGAATATTCTGAGCCAATCAGAGTGCTCCATTCCGCATTTCTCGAAATTTCGCAATTATTTTGTATTATAACATATCACGAATATTCTTAGCCAATCAGAGTGCTCCTTCCACATTTGCCGAATATTCGCAATTATTTTGTATTGTAATATATCACGAATATTCTGAGCCAATCAGAGTGCTCCATTTCGCATTTCTCGAAATTTCGCAATTATTTTGTATTGTAAAATATCACGAATATTCTGAGCCAATCAGAGTGCTCCATTCCGCATTTCTCGAAATTTCGCAATTATTTTGTATTATAAAATATCACGAATATTCTGAGCCAATCAGAGTGCTCCCTCCGCATTTCTCGAATATTCGCATTCGCATTCGCAATAGCGAAAATTCGCAATGATTTCATTTCCAAAAAATATCACGAATATTCGTATTTAGCGAATATATCTCGAATATTCGACAATATATTCGAGATATATCGCGAAATCGAATATGGCATATTCTGCTCAACACTAGTCATACCTAGATTGACTGCCACCATTTGGAGGCTTTTACAAAACAAATTATCTTCACATGTTTGTGAGTAGTTTTTAATCTGTTTTTACAAATGCATAATGCACAAGGCTGGTGCGCCCTCTTTTCTCTATTCCCTCTCTTAATTGCTAGGGTACCCCTATCCTGGAGGGCGTTAGAAAACCCAGACATCACGCTCATGCGCAAGAGTATTTGCTTGCCTATTTTGCTTTTTATGATTGTTGTTGAATAATGTAACCTGTATCTATTTTTGATCAAGTAAAATAAAGAATAAAAAAAAAAGAAGTAATGGCATAAAAAATAAATAAAAAAGAGTATTTGTTTGCTGTACACCATTGATAACCTTAGACCAGGGGTGGACAACCTTTTAAAGAACAATGGCCACTTGAGCGACTTTGTATTTGGTCGCGGGCCACAGTATGGGCCCTCCAATCTGCCCATATGGAAGGGGATAGATACCTTTCTTTTTTTTTGGGGGGGGGGGGAATCGGATTGGAGGTAGGTGGGTGTAAACGGAAACAAGTCTGTTTACATCTACTGCTCCATACAGGTGAATTGAAGTTCCACTGATCGTGTGGAAAGGGGTCTAAGGCTGCTTTCACACTGATGCGCTGTGGTTTACCCCCACCGCGGGTGCAGCACAGTGCACCTGTGGCTTTCCAGCAGGTTAGCTGCACTTTGGCATAGACTTCTATTATATCCTGCAGGTGTGGAGCACTGTTTGAAAGCACACCAAACCTGCAGGTTAAAAACTAGTGCATTGGGTATCACTCCTCCGTTTTTGTGGCAGGAGCCAGCGCTATACAGGACACATCAGCTTATGCAGCTCTGCTGCCCAGCCGCTTGCTTCCTTTACCGCCGTCTTCACTCACAATACTAATTCTCTGGGGTGGTGGGTTTGAAAACCGCAATCTGGGCTTACCAACCCACCATCCCAGAGAAGGAGGTTGCGGGCCACATCAGAGGGCTATGCGGGCCACATGTGGCCCCCAGGCCTCTGGTTGGGCACCCATGACTTAGACCATTCAGAGTAAGGATCATTAACCACAACTCTCTGAATTATGTTTTTTAGACAGTTTTCTATCCATTTACAAACTGATATTTCCAAGCCCGTAGACTTTATCTTATACATTAGCTGCGTGTGGGGGACTGTGTCAAAATCTTTTCCAAAATCCAAGTATAGCTTGTTCACAGCCACCCCTTTGTCCAAGGTTTTACTTACCTTTATAAAAATAAATCAGGTTTGTTTGACAACTTCATGAATCCTTGCTGTCTGTTGCTTTAAATATTTTTTTTCCCATCAAGAACTCCTCTATGTGGTCTTTTATTAAACTCTCCAGTATCTTCCTGACTATAGAAGTTAAACTAATAGGTTTATAGTTACTTGGTAAAGACTTTGAACCCTTTTTAAATATAGGCACCGCATTGTCCCTGCGCCAATCCAGTGGTACTATTGCAGTCAATAACGAGTCCCTAAAGATTTGAAACAATGGCCTTGAAATAACAGAGCTCAATTTTTTTAGGATCCATGCATGGATGCTATCTGGTTCTTGTACTTTATCCACCGTTATTCTGTCTAAATATTTTTGGACCATATCACCTTTGAGCCATTGTGGATCATTTTGGTTGTGTCAATACCACCCCCATTATGGACATGAGATCCCCCATGCTTCTTTGTATACACAGAGCTGAAGAAAGTATTTAATAAATGTGCCTTCTCTTTCTCCCTAGTCACCCACTTTAGATTATTTTATAAAGGGCCTACATGCACAGACCTGACCTTTTTACTATTAATATTTTTAAATATTTTTGGGGATTTTGTCCTACTATTGTTTACAATCTGTCGTTCATTGTGAATTTTTGCGTCCTTGATTTCCTTTTTACATATTCTGTTATATTTTTTGTAACATTTAAACGATCATAGCATTCCTTCATTTTTATATCTTTAAAAACTATTTTCTTATTATTTATAGCTTTTTTTAACTTTGGCTGTGAGCTACATAGGTTTTATTTTTAGCCTATGGGAATACTTTGCAGTGAGTTTGCATACAGTCTTTTTAAAGAATTCCAATTTATGTTCTGTGTTCATCCATGCCAATATTCCCTCCCAGTCTAAGTCTTGGAGAGCAGCCCTCATCCTTGGAAAATTTGCTCTCTTAATAGTTTTTATATATTCCCATGTGTGTGTTTGTTGCTTACAGCGAACATTCAATGAAATCATGTTATGGTCACTGCTACCCAGACATTCTTTTATATGAATATTGGTAATATGATCTGCAGGGTTTTAGATTCCAGGTCCAGCAGAGCATCATTCCCAGTCAGGGCCTCAATAAATTGGACCATAAAATTGTCTTATAATAGGTTTATAAATGTTTGTCCTTTTGCGGGTTGTTAAAATCCCCCATTATTATCACTATTCCAGCCCTTGCATCCCTTTCTATCTGTGCAAGGAGCTGAGTCTCCATCTCCTCATTAAAACTGGGAGATCTATACGAAACTCCAATGAAAAACTTTTTTTTTTCAATCAATAGTTTTTATTATAGAAGTTTTCAAGGGGAACAGAAAAGAAAAAGGGGAAATGTAAAAGCACAGGGTAATGGGGGAATGCACAGTATACAAATAGTACGTGAAACATAGTCTAGTACAGGACAAAATATGAATAAATGCATTGAAAACAGAAAAGTCAATGGAACAAATATATGAGAACCTTATCAGTTTTGGGGCCATATGGACCAACACTGGTCAAACTGTCTTGTCGTCAAGGAGTTAATTGCTATAAGTTTTTCAAAAGTGAAATTCCTGTGGACCTCTGTTATTATATCAGAAATATTCACAGTGTTTTTAGATTTCCAATTTCGTAGAATGGACGTACGTGTTTCCAATAAAATGTGTGTAACTACTGTCCTCATGTGGAAAGGGAATCTATCAATGTGTATGTTGAGAAGAGCTAGCGCTGGATCAGGTTGAGTCAATATCCCTGTGGTGGAAGAAATGAGTTTAAAAATCTGATTCCACAGGCTTCTTATATGTGGACAATACCAGAATACATGCATGAGATTGCCTACTTGGCCACATTCTCTCCAGCAGTTGGCTGGTGTGCCAGGATAGAATGTGGCCAATCTCAGAGGAGTGTAGTACCACCTGTTGGTTAATTTAATGGACAATTCCCAGTGTTTTACACAGTGAGAAGCTTTATGAATCGTCTGAAAAGCACATGACCAATCCTCTTTCGTGAATCTAGTACTAAGGTCTACTTCCCAGTTTTTCATTGCAGTCGTCTTAGAAAATTTCATCTTATCTTGAAATAAATTGTAGAACAGTGATATGCCCTTTGAGGTAGGGTGAGCTGTGGAATAAAATTTCCACATTCTCTTAGGAAGGGATATGGTCGGGGAAGGTAACGATTGGAGGAAGCGCACAATTCTGTCACAGGTATGGAAAGATCTGGCAGGTAAATGGAATTGGGATACAACCGTGGCAGGAAGTAGGGGCGTATCATTTGCGTACAGTTCCGAAATAACAGTCACCCCATGTGAATCAAGGTCAGAGACAGTCAATCTGGGTATCTTGGCTTCAAGTAGTCGTAATGGTAATTGGAGGTCAATATCATGAAAGTCTTGATGGTCTTGGTTCAGTATATGTCTCCACGCTTTCAACAAAGTCTGAATGGTAGGGGGTAAAGAGGTTAATTTCCAAGGAGACCATTTGTCACTGAGCAACATTATTTTCACATTAGCCGTCGGTGACAGTGTATTTTCTATGGAAGAAGAATGTAGGCAGGGAGATATCAATCGAGGACACCACATCCCATAATGTATAAAGAATGGAAAGGTGGGGAAGGTGGGGTAGCAAGCCCCGGGACTTTAAACGGTGTCCAAATGAATAAATAAGCAAGTATTAAGAAAAATATACAAAATTTATTATAATTTATACATACAAAAATTGACATAACAATGTTTTGAATAAAATAACCAAGTGATGGTCCATGACGAAACAATGTGGCTCACACTGAGGGCCACTGAAGTCCCTATGCTTGACTGTTGCCCAACATGTTTCGCCCAGGGCCGGGCTTCATCAGGGGCTTAGTACAGGGGAAGAAACTACAAAATAATAAAGGAGGAAAAAACACATTAATTAAACAGGTAAGGCTAATTGCTCATTGGAAGGGACTGGATTGCAACGTCCGGTCCGAAGAGACATAATTATATAGCACACAAAAATGCATCAAGCAATAAACGTTTTTAACACAAAAACGGTAAATGACAGGGAAATGAATAATGTTAACAACACAATAGCATGCATATGGTTTGCATAATAACAGCAAAGAAACAGGACGAGCAACACTCACCCTCAAGGATCGGCTAAAATCCAGACACACTGCAACCAGTTATGGATGTGATTGATTTTGAATTGAAAATAAACAATAACAATTCCTAGATGATTCGCCAAAGAAAGAAAAGAGATAAACCCTCAAATTGGTCCTGTGCCCATAGATGAACAAGCTGTAGTAAGAAAAAGGGGAATGGTATTAAAATCCTAAAGGTTATTATTGAATATGCTGAGTTTGATAAGTTAAAAAGTGACTGGAGGAGCAAATACATGCATCCATGGGAAAAGCCCTCAGATGCATGGATAATTTATCCCAGTATTAATGACATACCTAGGTTAGATGTGCCGGTGGGGTCACAGATAGTTAATAGTTGAAGACCAAGAGAAAGAAGCAAATCAATCAATGAAGCCTCCACAGTCCTCAAAATGTGTGGTTTGAATTAGGCAGAGCCCAGAGGCTCAATCTAGAGACAAAATCAACAATAGATAAATTATCAGTAAAATGGTATATTTTTAAACAAATAAAGGGTTCTATAATATAGATTGACAGATAGGTCTAATGAAAGGTTGACAAAGAATTTACCTAATGCGCCTGGATCCAAGATTCTGAGAGAGATAGCATGGATTCAAACAAATCAATTGAGTGTTTGACAGGAAAAGTTTGACTTTTAAATACCCCTCGGCGGCGTCTGACGTGGCCGACGAGGGCGGGCAGTGAAGTGAATGCCAGGAAAACCCCAGCCAATCGCGCCGCAAACGTCGAGGGGAGAGGCGTGTCCCCGAGTCCCGGCGCGCCCAGATGGGCGCGTCCGGCAAACAGAGAGGCACCACCCACAAGAACGCCACTGGGCAGAGGGCCCGGGCACCAAAGCGTCCGGCCAATCACGTCAGCGGCGTCAGAAGGAAGGCACGTCCCCGAGCCCAGGCCCGCCCAGATAGGCGCGCCCGGCGACAGAGACACGCTCCCCATGTAGACGCTGATGACGCGGGGTATCCGGGCGCCATCTTTGATGCTGGAGGTTTGCCAATAAACCCCCAGCACGGATGCGCGTCTGACCCTTAAGAAATGATACAAGGGAAAAACATGTTCGAACTGCTGCAGGATAAAGGGGGCCAGTTAGATCCCCAGCCTGCAGCCCTATCACCACACAGTGAGAGCGATACAGGACGGGGAAGAAAACCCCCCCGCCGTAGCTCCGCCTAAGATGGGCGTGGCCGGCAAGAGCAAATGCTCACCACTGGGGAAAGATAGCAGGCGCCATCTAAGATAGTGGCATGAACCCACAAACTAATGCGGTTCAGCCACTAGATTGATGGAGAATGGAATGGCCCGAGAGTAGGGTGGAGTGAAATAGGCAATAAAACAAGGGATCTCCTAGAAAAGCCAAAAGTGACCATTAATGCTGCTCTGGAGCGCCCATGCTGCCCGTACAGCCTGTTCAAAACGATGGGAAAAGGACAAAAATGAGGGATACCCCCCATAAAAGACTTTCTGGCGAAGGGAAATCAAATATCTCTAAAATATTAATGAAGTGATAATAAATCAATATCAATAATAGTTTTAAATAGTGATTGAAGACTGCTCACGAAGTGAACACATAAACATATAATGGGCAATGGCCATTGCCCATTATATGTTTATGTGTTCACTTCGTGAGCAGTTTTCAATCACTATTTAAAACTATTATTGATATTGATTTATTATCATTTAATTCACTTCATTAATATTTTAGAGATATTTGATTTGATTTGATTTGAACAGGCTGTACGGGCAGCATGGGCGCTCCAGAGCAGCATTAATGGTCACTTTTGGCTTTTCTAGGAGATCCCTTGTTTTATTGCCTATTTCACTCCACCCTACTCTCGGGCCATTCCATTCTCCATCAATCTAGTGGCTGAACCGCATTAGTTTGTGGGTTCATGCCACTATCTTAGATGGCGCCTGCTATCTTTCCCCAGTGGTGAGCATTTGCTCTTGCCGGCCACGCCCATCTTAGGCGGAGCTACGGCGGGGGGGTTTTCTTCCCCGTCCTGTATCGCTCTCACTGTGTGGTGATAGGGCTGCAGGCTGGGGATCTAACTGGCCCCCTTTATCCTGCAGCAGTTCGAACATGTTTTTCCCTTGTATCATTTCTTAAGGGTCAGACGCGCATCCGTGCTGGGGGTTTATTGGCAAACCTCCAGCATCAAAGATGGCGCCCGGATACCCCGCGTCATCAGCGTCTACATGGGGAGCGTGTCTCTGTCGCCGGGCGCGCCTATCTGGGCGGGCCTGGGCTCGGGGACGTGCCTTCCTTCTGACGCCGCTGACGTGATTGGCCGGACGCTTTGGTGCCCGGGCCCTCTGCCCCAGTGGCGTTCTTGTGGGTGGTGCCTCTCTGTTTGCCGGACGCGCCCATCTGGGCGCGCCGGGACTCGGGGACACGCCTCTCCCCTCGACGTTTGCGGCGCGATTGGCTGGGGTTTTCCTGGCATTCACTTCACTGCCCGCCCTCGTCGGCCACGTCAGACGCCGCCGAGGGGTATTTAAAAGTCAAACTTTTCCTGTCAAACACTCAATTGATTTGTTTGAATCCATGCTATCTCTCTCAGAATCTTGGATCCAGGCGCATTAGGTAAATTCTTTGTCAACCTTTCATTAGACCTATCTGTCAATCTATATTATAGAACCCTTTATTTGTTTAAAAATATACAATTTTACTGATAATTTATCTATTGTTGATTTTGTCTCTAGATTGAGCCTCTGGGCTCTGCCTAATTCAAACCACACATTTTGAGGACTGTGGAGGCTTCATTGATTGATTTGCTTCTTTCTCTTGGTCTTCAACTATTAACTATCTGTGACCCCACCGGCACATCTAACCTAGGTATGTCGATAATACTGGGATAAATTATCCATGCATCTGAGGGCTTTTCCCATGGATGCATGTATTTGCTCCTCCAGTCACTTTTTAACTTATCAAACTCAGCATATTCAATAATAACCTTTAGGATTTTAATACCATTCCCCTTTTTCTTACTACAGCTTGTTCATCTATGGGCACAGGACCAATTTGAGGGTTTATCTCTTTTCTTTCTTTGGCGAATCATCTAGGAATTGTTATTGTTTCTTTTCAATTCAAAATCAATCACATCTATAACTGGTTGCAGTGTGTCTGGATTTTAGCCGATCCTTGAGGGTGAGTGTTGCTCGTCCTGTTTCTTTGCTGTTATTATGCAAACCATATGCATGCTATTGTGTTGTTAACATTATTCATTTCCCTGTCATTTACCGTTTTTGTGTTAAAAACGTTTATTGCTTGATGCATTTTTGTGTGCTATATAATTATGTCTCTTCGGACCGGACGTTGCAATCCAGTCCCTTCCAATGAGCAATTAGCCTTACCTGTTTAATTAATGTGTTTTTTCCTCCTTTATTATTTTGTAGTTTCTTCCCCTGTACTAAGCCCCTGATGAAGCCCGGCCCTGGGCGAAACATGTTGGGCAACAGTCAAGCATAGGGACTTCAGTGGCCCTCAGTGTGAGCCACATTGGTTCGTCATGGACCATCACTTGGTTATTTTATTCAAAACATTGTTATGTCAATTTTTGTATGTATAAATTATAATAAATTTTGTATATTTTTCTTAATACTTGCTTATTTATTCATTTGGACACCGTTTAAAGTCCCGGGGCTTGCTACCACACCTTCCCCACCTTTCCATAGTGTATTTTCTATGTTCACCCAGGGTGGAGCGTCTAGGTCATGGAACCAGTGTTTAAGTTGGTCAAGTCGAGCTGCCCACATATAGTCATGTATGTCGGGTAGGCCTGCTCCTCCTACTTTTTTGTGAGACACAAGATTGTTACGTGAACACCGTGCCCTTTTACCCTGCCAAATATACTTCCATCCTAATGTTGTGAGGCGATTAAGGTAATGGTACGGTATACACAATGGAATTACATGAAAAAAGTATAGGATTTGAGGCATAATCAGCATTTTGAAAGCAGATATTCTACCCATCCAGGACACTTCCTTTTCAGAGATCTTTTTGAGTTGGGTTTCAATTTTTTCAATCAGTGGGGGGAAATTAGCTTTGATAAGCTTAGAGACACTACTCGTAAGGGTGATACCAAGGTATTTGATAGAGCCCGAGCTCCAAGTGTAGGGTAATCGGGATAGTAGGTAACTCTTGACATGAGGTGGTACCCCTAAGTCAAGGATAAGAGATTTTGTAAAATTGACTTTGTAATATGAAACCTTTCCAAATGATATCAGAACATTGTGCACTTCAAGTAAAGATTCAACAGGGTCGGTCAATAGTAATATCACATCATCAGCAAAAAGACTGATGGTGTGATTTTCATTGTCAAATTGGAAACCGGAAATCTTTAGATTAGACCTGATGGCTTCGGCTAGAGGTTCTATTATGAGATTGAAAATTGACGGGGATCAATCCTGCTAACAGGCAGGAACTTCAATCTATTCTACTGGAAAGAGGTCTATATGACCCATGGAGATGTCTACACTCATCAGAAAGAGACTTTACTTACTATTCCTCTCCCCACAGGGTGTATTCTAGAATTGATTTTTTTCTGACTGATTTCAAACTGCTCCAGAGGACTGAGTCTGCTGAAATCCACTCTATCACCTGGTCGGACCACGCTCCGATCTCCATTCAGATTGGGGGTCGGGGCTCTGCTCCGCAGGCCTATCTATGGAGAAATAACCTTGGAATTTTAGCAGACCCAGTCACTTCTTCCAAAGTTAATGAGCAACTCCTCGAATTCTTTGACCTAAATAATACCGGTGATGTTAATATAAATACGCTTTGGTGCTCCCATAAAGCTTTCTGCAGAGGGCTGCTCATTCAAGCAGCGGCAAGACGTAAGAAGAGTAAGGGGGAAACGTTAAGTAACCTGCTTAAGGAATTAGCGAAACTAGAAGATTCCCACAAACAGAATCCTTCCCCCATTCTTGAACAGGACTTGTTTAACTGTAGGCAAAAGGTACGTTTATTACTACTCTCTGACCATCAAAATTTACTTCGGCGCACTAAAGCTAAATTTTATGCTCAGAGTAACAAGGCAGGTAAGATGCTAGCCAACTATCTCTCCAAAAGGCAGAGAAGATCCAATCTCTCTTCCATTAAAGACCCCCATACAGGTATAGTAGAGCATCATCCTGACAAAATAGCTAATGCATTCATGAAGTACTATAATGACTTATATAATTTGAAGGAGGATGGCTCTACGCCCCAGCCTACGGCTCCCTCTATTGCTGCATTTTTAGATTCGGTCTCCCTCCCCTCCTTGGCTGAGGAAGACCTAACTCTACTTAATTCCCCCATCTCGGCCAAGGAAATTATTGACACAATTCAAACCCTACCTAATAATAAATCCCCTGGGTCCGATGGCTTTTCATCGGAATATTATAAGACTTTCTCAGATGCACTAGTTCCCTACCTATGTCTACTTTTCAACAATGCTGCGACTGCAGCTGCTTTTCCAGAGGAAATGCTGCAGGCTACAATCATTACTTTGCCTAAACCGGGTAAATCACCGGACTCCCCTCAGAACTTCAGGCCCATTTCTTTATTGAATACGGACCTGAAGATCTATGCCAAAATCTTGGCCAATAGATTGGCCAAGGTTACTCCTAGACTGGTCAAGGCAGATCAGGTAGGGTTTGTGCAGGGCAGACAGGCCCCTGATGGTACTAGGAGGCTACTAAACCTTTTCCACACAGTTGAAACCAAGAAAATACCTTCAGTAGTGTTAGCCCTTGACGCCGAAAAGGCCTTTGATAGGGTCCATTGGGGTTATCTCTGTGCGACCCTTCAAAAGTTTGGCCTTCAGGGGACGATCCTATCTGCGGTCCTAGCTTTATACTCAGCTCCGTCTGTGAGGGTGTTTACCTCTAACGCTCTATCTGACAAGTTTTTTATTACTAATGGCACGCGCCAGGGGTGCCCTTTATCACCCATAATATTTACCTTGTTGATGGAACCCCTGGCTGAGGCAATTAGAGCGGATGATGCTATTACTGGAATACAGGTGGCTCACCAATCCCATAAGATAGGGCTGTTTGCAGATGATGTAGTGCTAACATTATCCAACCCGTTTACATCCCTCAATAGACTTAGAACAATCCTCCAGAAGTATAGTGAAGTGTCCTACTATAAACTCAATATCACTAAGTCATGTTTACTACCCATCAATATCAACAAACATCAAATCTCTTTACTAAAGGAAAAATATCCATTCCAATGGGTATCCAAGTCCATCCCCTACCTGGGTATTAGATTGACATCACCGGTATCTTCTATGTATGAAATTAATTATTCTGCTCTGACTTCCGTTGTTAAAGCTGATCTACAACATATCTCATCATATGAACTGTCCTGGTTGGGGAGGATAGCGTCGCTGAAAATGTTGCTCCTGCCTAAGTTGATTTATTATTTCAGGACTATTCCCATCTGTTTACCGAATATTTTCTTTAATACGATTGACAAGCTGTTCAGGCAATTCATCTGGAAAGGCAGACTACCCAGAGTTACCTTCTCCTCTATCCAACGACATAGATCCAATGGGGGTGTAAGTTTTCCAAACATTCGCTTTTATCACAAAGCCGCTGTTCTGGACCAGATGAAAGCATGGTTTGAACCGGAGTCTGAGAAACTCTGGGTTCAGATCGAAAAGGCTGCAGTACAAAATAGGGACCTTCCATCATTACTACTCGCCAAACTGACCGGTATAGAGTTTACACCCCCCTCAATGCCCTCCATTGCGACGACTCTTTCGGTCTGGGAATCTTTGCACATGGTCACAGACTCTGTTTCTAAATTACACCAGGAAATCACTAATATTAAAATTTATGAATTTCTAATCCCACATCTTAATATTCATTTATGGCTGGAGGAGGGTATCCAGTCATGGGGAGACTTGCTCCGCAGGAAAC
Source organism: Rana kukunoris (assembly GCA_029574335.1). NCBI lineage: Eukaryota > Metazoa > Chordata > Amphibia > Anura > Ranidae > Rana > Rana kukunoris. Next base: position 24,905 of record JAJQKJ010000385.1, read on the forward strand.
CCTCCTCACATGCATATGCTAAAGCGCAAATACTCCACTTTAGATCCAAACACCCTAACTGCACATACGATGTCCACAGCGGAGCATGGAGTTATTTGTTGTCAAGCTATAATAGACCCAAGGGGCTATCATGGTTTTACGCACTACTCCAGCAACGTGATAAATTCTCCAAAATCTCTACCATGTCCAATTGGGAGAGAGATCTAGGATCTACTTTCACCCAAGTGGAATGGAAAGCAGCTATTAGCTCATGTTTCAGGTACTCCCACTGCACTAACCATTGGGATCTCGCATTAAAAATACTTCACAGATCATATCTTACTCCAGTGAGACTGTCTATGATCTTTAGGCTGGACTCCAGTTTATGCTGGCGACAGTGTGGGTCAAGGGGGAACTTGTACCACATTCTCTGGGACTGCTTGGGGGTACGCAACTTCTGGGGCGACGTTTTCACACTACTGTCTTCTGTTACTGGGGCTGCAGTGACACCTTCCCCTCAACTAGCTCTTCTTTCCCTGACGATTGACATTGTCCCCAAGAAGTTCAGAACTATAGTTACTCATGTCTTGATAGCCGCGAGACTAACGATCACCTCTAAATGGAAATCCAACAGGGTCCCGGATATATCTGAAGTTGTCCGCAGGGTCAATGTTCAATATTTGTATGAAAAGCACTTCGCCATTCAATTCCGAACAATACATTCATTTAATATCAGATGGGATCCATGGCTATCCAAATTCAACCCCCTGGGTTAGGTGCCACCTTGTGAATTGCCTGACAACTTGAACGGTTGGCCAAGGATATATGCTAAGTACTGGAATTCGCATTAATACTTGCTTTTTGTGATTTGTGACTCATCTCTGGTTATGACGTTTTTTCTTTTATCCTTTTTCTTTTTCTTTTTTTCTTTTGTTTGCCCTATGTTACTCTACTTTAAATCTCTCATGGGATTGTAGATGATGCTGTTAGTACCCTGTGTTCCAACCATAGGAATGCTTTTTGCAGACCCACTTAACCCTGATACAGTAGAGGTTATGTATTAATGCCTGTTCTTTACCGGACTTAAGGGCTGACGCGTCCACATTTGAGACGTAGGATGCTAGGCTCGCACTACTTAAAGTTTACAGGCTTAGCCTTAGCGAACTGGTCCTAATTTGTCGACTAATTGCTCTTTTGTTTTCTGTTCCCTTTTATGTTATTTTGTTAATGACCCTACTCGGTGCCGACTTGTTGTTAGTACTGTTTATACCGATATTGTACAACGGCATGTGTATGTTGTCTGAAAATTTAATAAAAATCATTTGAAAGAAAATTGACGGGGATAGAGGGCAACCTTGTCTTGTGCCATTTGTTATAGGGAAAGACTCTGAAAGAAACCCAGAAGAGTACACCCGAGCAGAGGGACATGAGTATAAGGCCAATATCACAGATAAGATAGAACCCTGGAAACCAAATTTCTGTAGAACCATTTCCATGTATGTCCAGTGTACTCGATCGAACGCCTTCTCTGCATCAATGGACAATAACAGAGAAGGCGTTCGAGTTTTTCCAGCGTGGTGCACAATATCAATAATACGCCTGGTGGCGTCAGAGGCCTGTCTCCCCCTCACAAAGCCCATCTGGTCGCTTCGAACAAGTGTAGGGATGATATGTTTTAATCTAGTGGCTAAGAGTTTTGCATAGATCTTGGTGTCAGTGTTAAGGAGGGAGATAGGCCTAAAATTTTCGGGAATGTCTGGGGATTTGCCAGGTTTTGGAATTGTCACTATGTGGGCTTGTAACATTTCTTGGGGAAGTGAAGTGGTGGATATAAAATTGTTGAAGACAGTTGACATATATGGTGTTAAAACTGCATGGAATGTTTTGAAATATTCGTTGGAAAAACCATCGGGACCTGGTGATTTCCCCATGGGAAGGGAGTGTATGACTTTTAGTATCTCCTGCGGAGTGATAGGTAAGTTAAGATCCTTCAATTGTTGGGATGTTAGAGAGGGAAGTTTCAGTGTATGAAGGAAAGATTGAATCTCATGTATGCTAGGTTGGGGAGCATTAGCATCTTTTTTGAGGTTATATAGAGAGCCGTAGTATTTTGCAAATAAATCAGCAATTTTTTGGGGGTTTGTGACTTTGTGTTGGGAGAGTGGGTCAGTGAGAAAAGCTATTCTAGATTTATTGCGCATGACTTTCAATCTATTTGCTAAGTATTTACCTGCCTTATTAGCATTGTTATAATGATTGAGTTTAAGCCTTCTCAAGTGTTTGTCATATTGTTGCGATAATAGTTCCCAAAGTTTTTCTCTAAGGTCTTTTAATTTGGCAGTCAAGGGGGGGGATGGTGATTATTTATTACTGTTCTCAGTGTCTTTAAGGTCACTGAGGACATCTTGGATTTCTTTGGATCTCTTTCTTTTTTCTATTGCCCCTATTTGTATGATAATACCCCGTATAACTGCTTTGTGAGCATTCCACAAGGTATTGGGATCAGTTACAGAGTTTGAATTGAGTTGGAAATAGTTATTGAGATGTTCGGTAATAGATTGTTGGTGGTGTGGATTCAGTATAGTTCTATTGTTACAGCGCCAGATGGATGAGGAGGGAGAGACCCCTCTTTCAACAATCGACAAGGAGATGGCAGCGTGGTCAGACCACGTAATATCATGAATTGATGTCTTATCTATGTCCTGTAGTAGCCACTTGTCTGTTAAGAACATGTCTATTCTTGAATAGGAACCATGTCTCCCTGAAAAAAAAGTATAGTCGCGTTCATTCGAATGAAGGCATCTCCATGCATCAAATAGTTCTTCTGAATGTAGAAGCGGTAGGAGTGTTGGGACTCCTCTTGTCCTTCTAGGTGAAGAGTCAATCATCGGATCTGAAATAATGTTAAAATCACCGCATACCAATAGTCTGCCATATTGTAAAGAATGAGCTCTCTTAAGCACTCTGCGTATGAATCTCAACTGGTGGGTGTTTGGAGCATAAAGTGAGACTATGGTATATGGTTTAGCATTTATGTCACCAGTAATTATCACGTATCTGCCTTTAACATCAGTGATAACATCTTTAGGTTTGAAAGCTATAGAATTTTTGAATGCTATCAGGACACCTCCTCGTTTGGCCTTCGGGTTGGAAGCAGTATAGATAGTAGGAAAGTCCCTATGAGTGAATTGTGGAGTTTTATTCACTTGGAAATGTGTTTCTTGCACACATAGTATATCTGCGTTGGATTTGTGAACCTCTTTCCATAGTGAAAATCTTTTTGCTGGGTGGTTTAGTCCCCTAGCATTAATAGACAAAATTTTTATCACCATAGTGAGGTTGGCACATAAATGTGGTCAACAATTGTGGTTTGGTACTCACATATCAGGTAGGGATCATTGTCGTTGGCACTTACAAAGACAGCCGTGACAAGAAGAGGTTTGGTACTGGACCTTGCAAAGGAGGAGATGTCCTGGGAGAACCTGTGCAAGTGTGCATAGTATGAAAACAAACAAACAGGTTAGGAACCAAAAAGAAAAAAAAAACATAAACAGTGAACCAAACAATCTTAAGAAATGGATCCATTAATTGATCCTATCGCAGACGTAGCTGCTATTAAGTGAACAGGGGAAAAAAGGAACTGCCGTGTAGTAACTCCACACCGGAGATATTTTAGGTAGGGCTTGAGTCAAACATGGGTTTTGTTGCCGTTTGTAGATTTCTTATTCTTCTTGCGGGTGACTACTTGCCAATCTTGTTGAATTCCTTGGGGGACATTCATGGTGCGTGGATCTGTGGTTTGGTCTGGAACTATTCCCCAACGGCGAAGTAGTGTCAAACCATCTTCCAGGTTGGATACTGAAACATCAGAACCGTCATGGGTAATCACCAAGGTAGCAGGATATTTCCATTTGTGTGGCACTGCATGGTTTCTCAACGCTCTGGTGATTGATAATAGATTTCTACGGCGCTGCAAAGTGTGTCTGGAAAGGTCAGGCAGGACTCTGAGATTTCCGTATTGTTGGGGAAGGCTCCCTGGTCTGCGTGATGTTTGTAAAATTATATCCTTCACATGGAAAAAATGGATCCTGAGTAAAACATCTCTAGGGATTTCGTCAGGGAGAAATGACGGTTTAGGGATCCTATGTATGCGGTCGATTAGGAGATCTTGGGCCGTCGCTTCTGGTAATATTGAGGAGAATAAAGTTTGTGCATATTGGAGGAGCTGATTAGGAGGCACCATCTCAGGCACACCCCTCAGTTTGATGTTATTCCTCCTAGATCTGTCCTCGAGGTCCGCCATTTTGTCTTTGATCCATGCAATTTCATCTTCGTGACTGGAATGTGCATCCACCATAACATTGTGTGATGAGGCAAAATTCTCCATTCTGTGTTCAATTTTGTCCACTCTGGTACCCAGAATGTGTACTTCTCTCTGACATTCATTTAAACCTTTGTAAAGATCTGCTTGTAGAGAAGAGCGAAGAGAGAGTAGCATTTCCTTGAGCATTGTGTCAGAAATTGGTCTATCAGCTGTAGGAAAATTTGCTATGGGATCCTCTTCTCTTTCCTCAGGGTTAAGAGAGGCCTGTGGGTGGGTGGCCATTTCCATGGCGCATTCTGGCCTATGTGGGGAGTCTCTCCTCAGCTTAGACTTAGCTGGGCTTCTAGTAGTGGGACTTGGGGTTCCTGAGGGAGTATCACTCAGTGTGCCACTCTGGAGTGGGTCAACATGTCGCATACCTTGGTTAGAGCAGTGTGGTGCGGCCTGCATGTTTCCTCTCATATAAGCTGCGCCATTTTGAGGCGTCCCGCGCGCCGTGAGGGGAACGACATTTTCCAACTTTTGGGGCTGTAGCGTTTTTTTGCGGTTTCGTCCCATCATCGCGTCGTTCAGTGGAGATTCACGATCGAACGGGACGTGTGAACGATCGAAATGCCCTCGGTGTACGCTGTTGTGGGCTGAAAATCCCCGGTGTGTCACGGAGCTCCCAGGTTAAGCGGCCATCTTAGAGGCCGGTAGCCACGCCCCCTCCCCAATGAAAAACTTTGAAGTACGCACACCCATGTACATTTCCACCCATCACCCGTTTTGTCATCTCAACATTTTTCACATCCTCTGCTCTGATTTGTATGACTCATCAGGCTTTGCCAACGTCTGCCCGTGGTTGGGGAGTGTGACGCTCCAGGGGAGGAGTCCTGTGGTGTCCGGAACCTGAAGCCTTGCTCTCGCCACTCCTCCAGCATCTACCTACTGGTCTCACCAGCTGTTGCAGCGTGTCTGCCATCTCCCACTCTGGTCATACCATGATTGCGTACCCCAGTTCTGCACTGAGCCTTCCTCCTCTCTGATGTTGCCCGACTCTCTGGCTATGGTCACCGCTCCCAGCACCTGGAAGGTTTTCATCAGGCTCCCCACTTTTGGTCAGTAGCCCCCTCCTTCCACAGACCCCACGGAAGCGAGAAAGCCATCCCTTCACCACCTGTGGCGCTATTGCCGGGACTATCACAGTGAGTTTGGTCCTTCTCACTGTCAGCCATATTTGTACTGTGTATTGGTTACATTATTTTTCAGCAATAAACTGTTTTTAAATCTTGCATGGATTTTATCTTCATTTGATCCTTTGCCACTTCCTGAATCTGCGCTTCCCAATTTTGTTGTCTTCAACCACCACCCCTCCGTTTTACCCTGTCTTTCCGGAAGAGAGCATAGCCAGCAATAGGAAAAGTGCAGTCATGTAAAGAATGAAGAAGCCAAGATTCAGTAGTACCAATTAAATCATGAATCTTTTTGTGCAACAGAGCTTCCAACTCACCTATTTTGCTTGGCAGACTTCTGCCAGTGGTGAACAAACACTTTAATTCATTGTCACATTTTGCACACTTATTTTGCATATTTTTTATTTTAGTACAAATAGTTACATTTCCAATGCTTGTTTGTAACATGGGAACTTTCATATCACCTGCCATAGCCCTCCCCCCATTTTTTCACCATTGAACCTACCAAAAGGGGCTGACCCTTGTCTGACCTGTCTTCCCCATTATAATCAAATTCCCCCTCCCCTTAATCTTAGTTTAACTACTCCTCCAGCCTTCCCATAAACATCTCCCCGGCACAGCAGACCCCCTTTCATTTAGGTGCAAACCATCTTTAGCATATAGGTTGTACCCTAATGAAAAGTCAGCCCAGTGCTCTAAAAACACAAACCCCTCCTTCTTACACCGGGACTTTAGCCATGTATATAGTTTTCTAATCTCCCCCTGTTTTTTTATGTGTTGCTAATGGCACATTCACTATTTCAGAGAAGGTCTTTCCCTTCATCTTGCAGTCTAGTTCAATAAATTAGTTCTTAAGGAGCTTCCACCTTCCATATATTCTGTCATTGGTTCCAACATGGACCAAGACAGCTGGGTCATGCCCAGCCCCTCCCAGTAATTTATCAACCCGAGTTCACCACATGCCAAACCTTGGCACCAGGGAGACAGCAAACAATTCAGTAAGGGCGATCCTGGCGACAAAATTATCTATCAGTCCTTCTGATTATAGAAATCCCCTATTACCACCAACTTTCTAGGCCCACCAGCACTACCCTTACCACCCCCTACTAGATAGTATGCTCTCCCAGCTGTTAGGGGTAGCAGTGACATCTAGGCGTGCCACCTCTGAGCTTACCACCCCAACATCTTCGCCCACTTGGCCAATCTGATAGGGTGATCAAACCCAGGGTTGGTCTTCCTTTTCTGGGTGCCACTACCACTCCCTCTAACTGCATTAACCCATCTTCCTACCTGAAAATCCTGACTTACCCCATCCAGCCTCCCCATTAACCCTACTAGTCACCTGCTTAGTGAGCAGAGGACCCCTTCCAAGGCTGTCAGTTCTGCCCAGTGTTGCAACTTGCTTCTCCAGATCTGTAATGTGAGCTTCCATAAGAGCAACTCGCTTACATCTGTTGCAGCGGTATGAATCCTAGAGCTGTTCCTTTTTTACTGTATACATGCGGCACACTGTGCACTGCACAAAACCTTCAATCTTGCTAGCACATATTTTCCAAGTTACAATAATGATATTACTTACATGAAATTTCAAATGTTACTTACAGGCTTGAAGACTTCTGTTCTAATCTCCTATTTTAAACTCTGTTTTTTCACTCACCACTTGATCAAAGTTCTGCTTGGTCTAAGTTCCAGCAAACAAAAAGCGTAAACTCAAAGATTAGAAAGCTCAGAAATTAGTTATACAGGAATTATATTGGGCCTGAGGCTCCTGTGACCACTTAACCACTCCCCTTAATTCGTAGTCTGAAGGGAGGAAATTGACAGAAAAGGTGTCTAAAAAGCTGCAAGGAAAGACCCCAAAACAACTAAAAAATGCAAACCACTGGCAGTCAAGAGCAAAAACTGTTTTTCACTTCTCACTTAAAATACCCACTCTTCAGCTTCCAAGCAGCAAAATCTGCCAAAAACATGACCAACTAGTTAAAGCCAAACTCCAGCTAACACGTTTTAAGCAGTTATATCAACTGTTTTTTTTTTTCCTTTTGAGATAAAAATTGTATATAAATAAATAAAAGCTGATCATCGTAAGCACCCTCCCGGTGGTCCACAGTTTTTTTCAACCCTATAACTTTCAGTTTTGCCGAACAGCTTGGTCTGTTAAAGGAAGTTTAAAAATAACAGACTTATTGGGTCGACCACCAGGTGAAAATAAAGGGAAAAGCCTAAAAATAGAAAAGAAAAGTAGCCATAACATTTAAGATCCTGCAGGCTGCAAACAATGTAATTTTTCTTGTGGATTTGGATGTCCTTTAAACCCTTTGTTATTTTATTTTTTATATCTGTATCTCTATAAAATTAAGGAAGTCTCTCTCTTAGGCCGCGTACACACGATCAAATCTATCTGCTGGTAACGGTCTGACAGACCGTCTCAGCAGACAGATTAGATCGTGTGTACGGGCGAGCAGACGGATTTGTCCAGCAGACAGATTTTAAAGCCTGCTTTAAAATCTGTCTGCTGGGAACCCGTCGGACTGATATGTCTGCTGGTTAGTACGCTAACCAGCAGACATATCTGCCCTCTCATGCGTCGAATGGATTTGACGCATTCGCGGAAGTGTTTTACTTCCTGATGCGGTGACGTGGCGGCGTCAACGTCACCGCCACGTCACCGCGCTTTCTGCCGGCGGGGATTTTGGTTTGATCATGTGTACAGCGATCAAACCAAAACAGCCAGCAGACATATCTGTTCAAATCGGTCTGTCAGACTGATTTGAACAGATATATTTGGTTGTGTGTACGCGGCCTTAGACAGCATTCTCCAGAACAAGTGTCTGTTTTAGAAGATTTACCTTCACCATTTTTTTGTGTACAAATACAATGATAAAATTCTGGTTTTTACTGGTGTACAGGAAAAATGGCTGGGGTTCTATTCCCTTCCTACTCTATCCAAAGCTATATATTAAACACACTTTAAAAACATGTTCTTATTGTACTGCTGCATGTTAGTCAATTCATGAGAATTCCACTTGAGCTTGATTCCAAGGATATTGTGAAGAGACCCTTTCTCGCCCAGGTCCTGCTCTCCCGACACTCCTCTGCTTCTATCGGATCAGATTGCAGCTTGCAACATCTGATGGTCCAGTCATCCAAGATTCCAGGATCCAACCTACAGGTATGTGCCGATTGGATCCATGAAGAACACACACCAAACGAGTTGTATGAATGTTCAACCAGAACTCTTTATTGAAAGTACACAGCACACTTTTATACAGAATTTGGAACATCCCGCCCCCAACAACCGCTTTTCTATTGGTCAATTGTAAAGTACATTTGTGGTTTTCCACTCAAGTCCTCTCCCATGCAAATTAGGACTTCAAAATGTCTCAGTAGAGATTGGTTCCAAAGCTTGAATAGCCTAACTATGTGTGTTGAGACAGAAGCCCCCAGGGGGTAATTACTACAATGAAGCAATCAGAACAACAATTAACACCTCTACACACTGGACAATAAAATGTCTCTCTCCACTTATTTCACTAGTCGGAGCCAAGCATTGAAGGGTCATTGTCCTAGTGACCTAGTAAGGACAAATTAAGCCACTTTCAGTATCTCTTGCAATATGTACTCCACAATGTCTCATCTTCTGCAATACATGAATTTGGATTTCACGTAGAAACACTTTAATATCTCACGATCCATGACAGATATAATAATGTTTTAATATTAAAAGCAAAATGCCTCTTTGAAATAGCTTTTCATGTTATTCATATTCGTAGCCACCCACCTTAGCTCCTAGTGATCTGTCTTTTTATTTTTGGACAATACTTTTTTTATTTAGACTATATCTTGATTCACTCCCACTGACAGCCAACAGTACATTAAATAAATTTAGAATTTTTGTGTTAATTGCTTTTACGCTAGAGATAATGATATTTTGAACCTCTAATCCTCTCATAAGCTTTGATCATTCTAGCATTATAATCAATCAGCCTCACACCACAATAATCTTGAAATTAATATTAAATTAGATAGCGCAGCCTGTGTAAAAACTTCTGATTTTGAAAATAGTGTCATGCTCAAAGTGTAAATTATTTAGCCTTTTTTTTTTATTTTAAATGCAAATAAAAGTGATACATTGTGCATACCTAATGAATACAAGCTTTGTATAATAGAATTTTCTCTATAAATCTCACTTTTACTTTTGTGCAGTTAAACTCTGTTATATAAATATATTTTACATGCTAAATTTAAGCTGCAGTTTCCCCAAACCTTTAAGGATATCAATGCAAACATCTATTCTGTTTCATAAAGGGATTAATTGAAGAAAAAAATGGTATATATAATCATAATTACAAAAAATAAAACAATGTTATAGATACAGTGTTGGAAGGCAACATGGTTTAATATCATAGTTCTGGAATTTCACTTCCTGGTTCATACAGGTAGATGGCCCCAAGTTGGAATGTAACCAGTTAACCAGTCAAAGCTTTGTAGCACATCAGAATCTGCATCTGGAAGTTAGCAGATTTAACAAGGGCCTGGCTCAAGCCCACCAGGTGTGATATGTGTGATTACAGGCTTCAAAAAGAATAAGAGCTTGCTAAATTGGCCCAGGGCTCATAGAGATGATACATGGACAATGCTGCCCCTAGAGACCAATATAATATATTACAGGGACTACCATTTGGCAATATCTTATTGGACAGGAGGCAAGTGGGGATGGTTACGATTGGGTGTGAATGGATGTGTAAAAAGTACACACATAAGAGAGATCGGTCTCTTTCGCTGCTGAGAGATCGGTCTCTTTTGCCTGATACCATCTTGAACACAGCTGATGAAACCATGTCTAGAGGATTTGATAAGTATATGTGATGTTCAGTCGTTATATGCTCTGTATATTTTACGTTAATGTTTGATGTTGGCATATTCCTATTTTCTTGGGAAATAAATGTAACATTGTTTTATGGTGTCATGGTCTGTGGCTGCACGAGTGCTCTAGGCACTGGGGAGCCACAGCTTTTTGAGAGAACTATGAATGCCAACATGTACTGTGTCATACTGAAGCAGAGCATGATCCACTCCCTTTGGGGAATGGGCCGCAGGGCAGTATTCCAACATGATAACGATCCCAAACACACCCAAACACTGCCCTGCTAAAGGAGCTGAAGTTAAAGGTGATGTCAGTACATCACCTTTAACTTCAGCTCCTTTAGCAGGGCAGTGGTCGCCAAGCATGTCTCCAGACCTAAACCCTATTGAGCATCTGTGGGGCATCCTTGAATGGAAGGTGAAGGTGCGCAAGGTCTCTAACATCGTCCAGCTCTGTGATGTCATCATGGAGGAGTGGAAGAGGACTCCAGTGGCAACCTATGAAGCTCTGGTGAACTCCATGCCCAAAAGGGTTAAGTTAGTGCTGGAAATAATGGTGGCCACACAAAATATTGGAACTTTGGACCCAATATGGACATTTTCACTTAGGGGTGAACTTACTTTTGTTGCCAGCAGTTTAGACATTAATGGCTGCGTGTTGAGTTATTTTGAGAGGACAGCAAATTTACACTGTTATACAAGCTGTACTCAGTACTTTACATTGTAGCAAAGTATCATTTGTTGTCATATAAAAGTATATAATAAAATATTTACAAAAATGTGAGCAGTGTACTGACATGTTTCGTCTAACTGACTTCACCTGAGGTTCGACCAAACATGTCAGGGATAAAACACACAGCGTTTATTTAGGGTCAGCTAGGGTGCCAGAGATACTAGAGGGGGTTACAATAAGCTATCATCTGGAAATTAGAGAGCGCATAGCAAAAACCCTATCATCCGGTGTTTGTGCTGACATTTTTTGTATCAAGTCTTTGAGCCTATGCACATAGCATATGCAATTTTAAACGTTTTTTTTATATTAATAAATCACTTTTTGGAATTACGCTATGGTGCTGCTATCTGTATTTATGAGACTACAGTATCATCTTTGGAATCTCTAAATGAGGACAATCGGGCAGTGGATTACATAGATGGAACTATCAGTGGGACGAGCCAATCATTCCCTGATGTCCTGACACACCTAACCCATAATCATCCAGCAGTGTTACTAACAGCCTACGAGGAGAATTGCTGTCACCATCCAGACTCATAGGGAAGCTATTCGCTAGAGTAAGAGCAGGTAAGAGCTTACTACACAGTGGAGCACCATTCTTTGGATCTATTTATTTATCACCAGCACTGCATTTATCTGCAAGTTACACTAACTAGGATGACGTAGGAGTTCTGTTTGTTTCTGTCACACACATTGTTTGAGGATCTTTGCTTGGAGTTTTTTTTAAAAAGCTGCCCACAGACTGGTTTTATTTGTATTTATTTAGTTTATTTGATTGGTGTTTGACCACTTGCCGACCGGATAACGGCAATATACGTCGGCAGAATGGCATGGCTGCGCAAAGCAACTTACCTGTACAATGCTTTGAATTTGTCACCATGCGGGCACGTGCACGCAGCGTGCTCCATGACCGTGCCCGCAGGACCATGTACTTGATGTCTGCCGGTGTCCCCGATCGTATCACAAAGATGCAGAACAGGGAGATGCCTATGCAAACAAGGCATTTCCATGTTTTGCCTAGTGACAGGACAGTGATCTACTGTACCCTGTGGTCGGGAGCAGTGATCACTGTCGTGTCAATTGTAGCCCAGCCCCCACACAGTTAAAATCACACTCTAGGACACACTTAACCCCTTCATATACCCCTAGTGTGTAACCCCTTCCCTGCCAGTGTAATTTACACAGTAACTAGTGCATTTTTATAGCACTGATAGCTGTATTAATGAAATGGTACCAAAAAAAGGATTTTTAATAACAGCTTACCTGTAAAATCCTTTTCTTGAAGTACATCACGGGACACAGAGCGCATAGCCATTACATATGGGTTATATGGGTACCTTCAGGTGTGGACACTGGTGTAATCAACTTCACAGGAAGTTCCTCCCTATAAAACCCCCTCCCACTGAGAGTGCTTTAGTTTTGTAGCAAGCAATTCCTCCGAGGTTACACAATGTTCCCCAAAAGAGGGGTGGGAGCTCTGTGTCCCGTGATGTACTTCAAGAAAAGGATTTTACAGGTAAGCTGTTATTAAAAATCCTTTTTTCTTTATCGTACATCACGGGACACAGAGCGCATAGCCATTACATATGGGATGTCCCAAAGCAATGCTCCATGAAGGGAGGGAGACCGTAAGGCCAAAAAATAGCCAAACAGAAAATATATCAGGAGGTAAAAAATAGCTTCACCAACAGAAAAAAAGGGGGCGTGAACCGGGCCAGAGGATTCTATACTGCTGCCCGTAGGACCGCCTGCCCAAATGCTGCGTCCGTAGCCTTTGCGACGTCCAACTTATAAAATTTAGTAAACGTATGTACGGAAGACCAGGTTGCCGCTTTGCAAACCTGTGCCATAGAGATCTGATGGTGTGCCGCCCAGGAGGCACTCATGGCCCTCGTAGAATGGGCTTTAACTGATAAGGGAGGTGGAACGCGCTTCAGACCATAGGCCTGAAAAATCAGCTGCTTAATCCACCTAGCCAAGGAAGACTTGGCAGCCGGCTGACCCTTCTTGGGGCCATCCGGGAGAACGAAAAGCACATCTGTTTTCCGAATCTTTTCTGTAGCCTTGAGATAAACCCTCATGGCTCGGACCACGTCCAAAGTATGAAGCAGTCTTTCCTCTCTGGACTGGGGAGTAGGAAAGAAGGATGGTAGGACTAGGTCCTGATTCAAGTGAAAACTGGATATGACCTTAGGAAGGAAAGAAGGTTGAGGCCGCAGAACCACTCTGTCCTTATGCAGAATCAGGTACGGTTCCCTGCAAGACAAGGCTGCCAGCTCGGAGACCCTTCTGGCCGAAGCCATAGCCACCAAGAAAACCAACTTTCGGGTTAACAGCACAAGAGGGATTTCTGTCAGAGGTTCAAACGGCTGCTTTTGTAAAGCTGACAAGACCAGATTTAAATTCCAGGGGCAGAGGGGAGCTCTAATAGGGGGATTCACATGCAAGACCCCCTGCAAGAAGGTTTTCACAAGCGAATGCGTGGCCAAAGGCCTTTGAAACCATATCGATAAGGCAGACACCTGCCCCTTTAGAGTACTAAGAGCCAACCCCTTGTCAACGCCAACCTGGAGGAATCGCAAGATCCTGTCAATAAAAAACTTGCGAGGATGCCCTCCTTGAGACTCGCACCACTCCACATAGGTCCTCTAGACTCTGTAATAGATATTTCTAGAGACTGGCTTTCTAGCCTGAATTAACGTAGATATGACTTGGGCTGAGAGGCCTCTGCCCTTAAGAATTAGGGATTAAGCCGCCAAGCCATCAAATTTAGCTGCTGTGAAGCAGGGTGGTAGATCGGGCCCTGAGACAGCAGATCTGGGAGCAGGGGGAGTGGCCACGGTGCCCCTACTGACATCCTCACGATGAGTGCGTACCAAGCCCTTCTGAGCCAGGCTGGGGCCACCAGGATCACCGGCCTGCGCTCCACCCTGATCCTTCGTAGAAGGCGGGGAATCATCTGTATTGGAGGGAACGCATACAGGAGAGAAAACTGGTGCCAGGGGCAAACCAACGCATCGGTCCCGTAGGCCGAGGGGTCCCTGGCTCGGGATACGAATTTGTCCAATTTCTTGTTGAATCTTGTTGCCATGATGTCCACATCGGGAACTCCGAATCTTTGGCAAATCTCTTGGAATACCTGGGGGTGAAGAGACCACTCTCCCGGGAGTAACTGTTGACGACTCAAAAAATCTGCTTGAGAATTGTCTATCCCTGGGATGAACACTGCTGAGATGCAGGGTACATGGGCTTCGGCCCATGAAAAAATCAGGTTTACTTCCCTTTGAGCCGCTAGGCTCCTTGCGCCCCCCTGGTGGTTTATGTATGCCACCGCCGTGGCATTGTCGGACTGTATCCTTACTGGCAGACCCTGCAGGGGGAGAGTCCAGGCGACCAGAGCCAACCGAGCAGCTCTGATCTCTAGGACATTGATGGGAAGCAGACTTTCTGCCTCTGACCACTGTCCCTGCTGGGTCCGTTTTCCTAAGATTGCCCCCCAACCTGTTAGGCTGGCATCTGTGGTTACTATTTCCCACGTGATGGGGCAAAAGGTTTTCCCTTTTGACAATTTTTGAGGGATCAGCCACCAGTACAGGCTGCGCTTGACCCCTGGGGAAAGAACTACTGGACGGTCTAATGCCTGTATGGACTTGTTCCAAGCAGAGAGAATAGCTGCCTGAAGAACTCTGGTATGGATCTGGGCATAGGGCGCTGCTTCAAAGGCGGCCACCATCTTTCCCAGCAGTCGCATGCATAGGCGAATAGTCGGCTTCTTTTTGCCTAAGACTATTTGAATCGTTTGAATCAACGACCTGATCTTCCCTTGAGGTAAAAATACCCTCTGGCATTCTGTATCTAACCGAAAGCCTAGATATTCCAACTGCCTTGTGGGTTGTAACCTTGATTTTTCTTGGTTCACAATCCACCCAAATTCTTCTAGATGCCGCACTGTGCGGACTACTGCATAATTGAGGTTGGAAGCTGATCTGTCGATAACCAGGAGATCGTCCAGGTACGCCAGGACCAAGATGCCTTCTGTCCTTAGGACGGCTAGCACCGGGGCTAACACCTTTGTGAATACCCGCGGAGCTGTTGCCAACCCGAAAGGGAGGGCTACGAACTGGAAATGACTTTGATTTATCGTAAAACGAAGAAACTTGTGGTGTGCTGGGAAAATCGGCACATGCAGATATGCATCCTTTATGTCTATAGATGCTAGAAAGTCGCCCTGATGCAGGCTGGCTGTCACTGAACGTATGGAGTCCATACGAAAGGTCTGAATCTTTAGAAAGCGACTTAGGCGTTTAAGGTCTAATATAGGCCTGACGTCGCCATTGGGTTTTGGTATAACAAAAAGGTTGGAGTAGAATCCCCGACCCCATTCTTGGGTTGGTACTTCTACAATTACTCCTTGGAGCAATAGGCGATCCAACGCCTTTACGAGAGAGGCCCTTCTTAATGGGTCGCTTGGAAGACTTGACCCCTGAAAATGAGGAGGGGGGATTTCTCGAAACTCTAGTTTGTATCCCGTGGCTACCACGGACCGAACCCACGAGTCGGGAATTCTGGCCTTCCAGACTTCGGAGAAAAACCGAAGTCTTCCCCCCACCCGAGAGAGTGGAGGCGCCCCTTCATGAATCTGATTTGATGACTGGTTTAGCCGGCTTGCGAGACCAGGGTCTCTTGTTTGCCGCGGCTTGACCCTGTGGGCGGCTATTAACCGCTGGACGCCCGGGAGGCCGTCGATACTGACGAGAAGTCGAAGGGGCTGAGCCTACAATGGCCTGTCGTTTAAACGTGGGCCCACGCGGTCTTTTCTTGACCGGTAAGGAAGTACTTTTTCCACTTGATATGGTGTGGATATATTTATCTAGGTCTTCCCCGAATAGTCTTCCCCCATGAAAGGGAAACCCTGCTAAAAGCTTTTTGCAGGGTGCCTCTGCTGACCAGTTCTTTAGCCACAAAAGACGACGCATGTGAACCATCAGTAGAGATGAACGGGATGCCTGTTGGATGGAGTCCTTAATAGCATCTACTGCAAAGCAGAGAGCCCTAGGGAATTCTGCTAAATCATGAGTATGCTGAGCCGGCATGTCCTTTAATATATGTTTTGCCTGATCCTTCAAGGCCTGACAAACACCAATGGCTGCTACTGCTGGCTGAACCATGGCACCTACTGAGGTGAAAGCGGCTTTCAGTAGGGTCTCGAATTTCTTGTCGACCGGATCCTTGAACATCTGGACATTTTCAACCGGACAGGTCAGGGATTTATTTATTCACGCAGGAAATGGCCGCGTCCACTGTGGGGAGTGCCCATTTCTTTAAATATTCCTCTTCCATAGGGTAGAGAATAGAGAATCTTTTAGGAGGGACAAAGATTCTATCAGGTCGAGCCCAATCCTGGTAAATCACGTTCCGCAGAAGGGGGTGCATTGGAAAAGACGCACAAGTTAATGGAGCCTTTAAAGAACCCAATGAGGATACCTCCGGGGCTACTAGTTCTGGCACTGGAAGTTTAAAGGCAGTGCGAACCATATCTGTCAAAGACTGGATCCACAGGCTCTCCGCTTGAGAGGCCGAGAAATATTCATCTATAGTGGAATCTTCCCTGTCTGAACCGTCGGGACTTGGGTCTGCCTGATCCCCTTGTGGGTCCCGTTCCTCTGAAGAGGAGACCTCCGCATCTAAAACCCCCACACTGGGTGAGGGGGATCTAGCCCGCTTGCTACTTGGCCAAGGACGGGCAAACAACGCAGTTAACCTTTTCTCTAGCCCACTCATGGTGGCTGCTAGCCTTTCTTCCGTCACGTAAACGGGAATGGGTGGATCGGGGGCCGCCTCTGCCCCCAGCACCCCCAATGGCTCTTGTACTATGCCACTCGGTGTTCTAACTGGCGAGGGTGGGGCCGTTGAAGCCTGGCCCAAATCCTCTGACCCCGATGGAGACCCCTTTTGCTTCTTGGCACCTTTAGCAGCCTTGGCTGGTCCAGATCCCTTTGGAGCCATTGTACAACCTTGAGTCACCCCTATAGCCAACACCTGACTGTTGCAGCTAGGAGTAACCAATATGAGGACAGGTATGAGGAAAATGAAAAAAAAAAATTTTTTTTTTTTTCCCCAAAAAAATTTATTTATTTATTTATTTATTTTTTTACCCGCCTGGGAGGTGGCAATACTGAGGAAACCTGTGAGTATTGACACACCAATGCCCGTTAGCCGGAGTCCAAGGTAGACTCAGATACTGCTGGATCTAAGGCTGAGTCCCTTTAAGCAAAAAAACTTCCTTTTTTTTTTTTTTTCTGGTCAATAGTGGACCTAAGTCCTAGACCTGAAGATCCACAAAACCGCCACTAGGTGTCCCTGTGTGGCCAAAAGACCCAGCTGCACGCTCTGTATCCTTTCTTCCTCTGCCTCCAGGAGGGAAAGACCAGCCAGAGAAAAAGTTTTCCCTTTAAACAGACCCTGACGCTGCTGGCCCGCCCCCCCGACGCACGCCGACGCTATAAAAGGCGGCGTGCACGCGCGCGCACACGCGCGCACCCCCCCCACGCTGAAACCACATGGAGGAAGCAGAGCAGAGGAAACAACATGGACCAGCGCTAGGCAGCACCAACAGACACCAGGTAAGCACTAATCTTATTGCAGTGCACACACAGAGAGGAAGCTGTCCCCATGGGCTTCCTAAGAAACAGGAGTTTTTACCAGCAATTTCCTCTTTAAAAACATGTGGGGTTGCAGTATCAATGCTAACAGGCAGACCTGGGGTGAGTAGCAAATATATATCTTACACAAGTATACATATATCTACATGTTATCTGGGTAAACATTAGTATCCCATCCTGCCCACACAGACATAGTGGAGATAGTGGCTGATGCACAAGCATACTGTTAGCCATCCCAGAACCCCCAGGGGGATACCTACTGTCGAACCAAGTCCCGCAGGTTCCCTCTTACCTGCTCCACGCCGCAGGGTATTGCAAATTGCAAGAGGCCCAATCTTCCCCCATCTCCGTGGATATTGTCTCGGACCTTCAGGGACCGGGGTCCTGTGTTTAAGGAACCCACACCCCTGGACCTATATAGCATCCTGGCATCAGTAGCGTTTAGTCCTGGAAGAGACCAAGGCACTGGAGCCCAGAATCCAGCCCTCCAAGGAGAGGCATTATAGGCAACACCCCACGCAGGCAGGGCCCGGGTACCGTACACCTTGGCTTTGAAGCACTTCGGACGGATCCGGCTAGCTATCCTGGGTCCCGAGACCTCCGAGGGACAGCTAGACGTGACCAACACCTAAGACACTGGCGAAAAAACTAAAGCACTCTCAGTGGGAGGGGGTTATATAGGGAGGAACTTCCTGTGAAGTTGATTACACCAGTGTCCACACCTGAAGGTACCCATATAACCCATATGTAATGGCTATGCGCTCTGTGTCCCGTGATGTACGATAAAGAAATAGTGTGTTCACCATTAAAAATCGCTGATCGCCACCATTACTAATAAAAAAAATAATAATAAAAATGCCATAAAACTATCCCCTATTTTGTAGACGCTATAACTTTTTTTTACCAAAAATATGTAGACGAATACATATTAGCTTAAACTGAGAAATAAATTCATTTTTATATATATTTTTGGGGGATATTTATTATAGCAAAAAGTAAAAAATATTGCTTTTTTTTCCAAATTGTCAATTTTTTTGTTTATAGCGCAAAAAATAAAAACCGCAGAGGTGATCAAATACCACCGAAAGAAAGCTCTATTTGTGGGAAGAAAGGATGTAAATTTTGTTTGGGTGCCACGTCTCATGACCGCGCAATTGTCAGTTAAAGCGATGCAGTGCCAAATCGCAAAAAGTGCTCTGGTCAGGAAGGGGGTAAATTCTTCAGCGGCTGAAGTGGTTAATATGTGTTTTTTAACTGTGTCCTCAAGGGCTTGGTGGTGTGGGTGCACATATACACTGTTTTCTATATAATTGTGATGGCCAACCTTACTGTTCAAAAGTAAGTTGAAGAGGAAAGGCCAAACATTGGCTAAAGTTGGTATTTCCATACCAGAGTTTTCTGATATGCTGTGAGGTTTCTATAACACTCAACAAGTTTAGTTAACATATGTGAAGATTACTAATCATTCTGCTCATAGCTTAGAGCCTTAAATGTGAGTGTAGGTATACAGTGTTTTATTATGCCAAACTGTACTTTATAGCTGTAGTAAAAGCTTACCCAAAATACAAATAAATATTTCCTAAATGTGCACCATTTAGGAGATATTTATTTTACCTACAGGTAAGCTTTAATATAAGCTAGTTATACATACTACTTTTTGAAATTGGTGCAGAGCCGCAGACACAGCATCGCACCGATTAGGATGGTGCCATTGCCAGCAAATGCCGCCGATTTGAAATGCGGTTTGACATTTAAAATTGCATGTCAAAATGCACCAGTGTGAACCGGGGCCAAAAACTCTTTGGGCAATTAACCCAGTTGCTGCTTTTTTGTTATTGTTGAGAGCTTTTATTGTCTTTATTTGTATTTTAGGTTATATTTAGCTGATGTGTTATCCATAGCAAACCTCTTTTTTTATTATTAAAAAATAGGCCATTCACTTGTTATTGATCATCTTTTTCTGGAGCTATCTTATTTCGCATCATCACTTGAAAGAAAAAAAAATTGTATGCAGTGTGTACCAAAATGAATTCACATATCACTCCTAATAAAAGTTAGGCATATTGTATTTAGGCCTATTAACCCTAAAAGTGCCCTGCTGCTGACCAATTTTACACTACTGTGTACTCTGCAGTATCTTCGTTCATGTAGATAACCTCTGCCTGTACTTTTGCCGCTAGTACATTTTGGACAATTCTTCCACTACACAAATATCCTGTTTCTGACCAATTTTACACTGCTTTATTATCTGTGGTCTCTTAATTCCTAATTAGAGTTTGAGAGAAAGTGGCCAGTGGGAGGACAGTTTTGCATCAGTGAAAACAGGGACAGCTTCAGCAAACAAGTCAAAGTGAGTCTATTATCGCTTAATGAAAAAGCATATGTTGCTTCTAAGATGATTTGAAGATAGTATTTTTTTAAACAGAAATGAATCATTGGGGTTCTAAATCTGTATTTAACCCAAGCTAACTGTAAAAGAAAATAAATCAATTCAAGGGTGAAATATGTGCTGCCGGTGTATGCTGTCACTAATGCCTTGCACACACGGCTGGATTTTCAGAGAAAAAAAGTCAGACTGGCCTTTTTTCTAGGAAAGTCCGGCCGTGTGTAGCCTCCATTTGACTTTTTTTCGGAAGTCCAACGGACCTTAGATAGATAGATATAATCTGTTCTCTTTCTTTCCGTCGGAATTCCGACGGACACACAATGGACTTTTGAACAGTCTAAAGCAGGGGTCCTCAAACTACGGCCCGCGGGCCACATGCGGCCCGCGGAGGACTTGTAACCGGCCCACCTGACCCTGACAGGCAACGCCGGTTACACTGCAGATTGTAACGCAGCAATCCCGCTGTGTCACGGAGATGACAGTGTTAAGGGCGCGCTGTGATAAATGTCCCGCCCTCCTCCTCCTAGACTAGCTTGTGTGATAGAGCCGGTGTTATGTCTATCACACAAGCTGGTCTAGGAGGAGGAGGGCGGGACATTTATCACAGCGCGCCAGAACTGTTACCTTCGTGACACAGCGGGATCGTCACGGCAGTTGAGTGAGCAGTGTGGCACGCTAAGGAGAAAGTGCTGTGCAGGGCTTACAATGGTGAGGGAGGGAGGGGGCATGCGATGGTGAGGGGGGCTGATGTTGATGTAATAATGATGGTGGAGGGCTGATGATAAAATTATGATGGTGGGGGGGGGGCTTGCAATGAAGGGCTGATGATGTTATGGTAAAGGTGGGGGGGGCTTGCAATCAGGGGCTTGCAATGGTGAGGGGGGGTTGCAATGAGGGGCTGATTATGGTGAGGGGGGCTTGCAAAGGTGAGGGGAGTTGCAATGAGGGACTGATGATAATGATGATTTGGGGGGCTTGCAATGATCTTGATCGGCTTGCAATTATGATTGTGAGGGGGGGGCTTGTAATGAGGGGCTTACAATTATAATGGTGAGGGGGGGCTTGCAATGAGGGGATGATGATGGTGATGTAATGATGGTGAGGTGGGGGGGGCTTGCAATGATCACGATCAGTTTGCAATTAATGATTGCGAGGGGGGCTTGCAATGAGGGGCTTATAATGATGAAGGGGGGCTTGCAATGGTGAGGGGAGGCTTGAAATGATGGCTTGAATTTGAAATGGTGGTGGTGGGGGGCTTGCAATGATGGTCTGAATGACAGTGAGGGTGGGCTTGCAATGATGGCTTGAAATGACGGTGAGGGGGGTTTTCAATGATGATTGGGCTGGACTGGCGAGCATTCATGGTCAAAGAGCGTTATTGCTGGTATATTTGTTTTGTAGCGCTGTGTGTGTATATACTTCAAAATAACATATGTGCAGTGTGCATAGGAAATTGTTCATAGTTTTTTTTTTTTATAGTCCGGCCCTCTAACGGTCTGAGGGACAGTGAACCGGCCCCCTGTTTAAAAAGTTTGAGGACCCCTGGTCTAAAGTCTGACCGTGTTTACAAGGCATATGACTGTGAAAATATACTTTT
This sequence comes from Rana kukunoris, assembly GCA_029574335.1. Lineage (NCBI taxonomy): Eukaryota > Metazoa > Chordata > Amphibia > Anura > Ranidae > Rana > Rana kukunoris. The sequence continues at coordinate 46,627 of JAJQKJ010000385.1, forward strand.
CTGTAACGGCATCTGCCAAACATATATATATATATATATATATATATATATATATATATATATATATATATATACAGTGGTCCAGATTCTCGTATATTGGCGTAAATGCCGGCGGGGTGTAGCGTATCGTATTTACGCTACGCAGCCGCAAGTTTGGACGCAAGTGCCGTATTCTCAAAGCACTTGCGTCCTTAGTTACGGTGGCATAGCGTAAATGGCCTGGCGTAAGCCAGGGTAATTCAAATGTGGATGAGGTGGGCGTGTTTTTTATTGAAATGAATCGTGACCCCCGCGGAGGGGGTCCCGATCGGACCCCCGACCCGCTACTGGGCGAGGACGTAAATTTACGCCCTTGTGCCCATCCGTGCCATTCTGTGGCCGTATATGTACGTGCGGAGGTCCTTAAGTGGTTAAAGAGGACATGACAAAGGGCACACATCTGTACCTCTGTACTTACAGTACATAGGGGTATACCTTATTGTCATTAAACATCAATCTCTCCAGAGACCTTAGAGGTCCATTCTGACTATATTTTATCAAGTTTTTTGTGCATAGGTAATTTTTTTACATAGGCAGTGCTTGGTGGACCAGGTCTATCCCCATTTGTAAAGATGGAAGTTCTGTGTTTTTCCATCGGGGAGCAATTGCTTTTTTTGCATAAAAAAAGCAGTCTTACCAAAACCTTCCTGGCACTTAAATCTTCCTCCTCCAGAGCACCAATGAGACATCTGGCAGGATTACATATATTGGGTAAAGCAAGTTGTTTCTCTATAATGGAGGTAACTTCAGACCAAATCTGACGTATTTTCAGATATTCCCAGATCATATGGAAAAAATCTCCTAGCACATTCTGGCAGCTGTAACATTGAGAAGAATCCACCCTATCCACTATGACACTCGTTACCTAAGTACCCAAGATCTCCTCCCAGGCATCATCCTGCAATGTAGATATATCATTTTGGGTTTTAAGCTTGAGAATCCTGGGGGTAGACAAGGATAACAACAAAGAGTAATACCTGGAGATCAACTTGGAGTGGTCAGTGTCATAGAGTAAGGCTTCCAACACCAGGGGCTGAAATCGGACATCCCGCAGCCCAAATTAAGCTGTCACTGCATGTCTAAGCTGGATATATGCAAAAAAGCAATTGTTAGGGACACCGAGTTCAGCCCTGAGGGTTGCAAACGATTTAAACTTTCTGAGGCCGCGTACACACGATCAAATTTGTCCGCTCAAACTGGTCCGACGGACCAGTTCAGCAGACAAATCCGATCATGTGTATGGGCTAGCGGACATGTCTGACCGGCGGAGAAATTTTAAAACATGCTTTAAAATTTGTCCGCCGGAGACATGTCAGTCGGATATGTCCGCTGGTTAGTACACTCACCAGCGGACATATCTGCCCGCACAAGCGTCGGAAGGATGCGACGCATGCGTGGACGTTTTTTACTTTCTGGTGCGGTGATGTGGCGACGTCAAAGTCACCGCCACGTCACCGCGCTGTCTGCCGGCAGGGATTTTGATCCGATGGTGTGTACACGCCATCGGACCAAAATCCGGAGGAGACATGCCAGCTGGAAACGGTCCGTTGGACCATTGCAGCGGACATGTCCCTCCGTGTGTACGTGGCCTGAGGGTTGCAAACGATTTAAACTTTCTTTCAGAAAATAGCTGATGCGCATACTTCAAGGCAACACGGGCCCAGCAGTGTACATCAGGCAAATAAGTAAGTTCAGCCAAATCGCCATTGAACTACAAGGGGCAAGACAGTCTCTGACTGCATAAGTTACAATTTTTAGAGAACAGATTCAGCACCTTAGCCTTACTAGGATAAGTGCCGTTTGAGTGCATAACGGCCGCCTGTGCCGCCACAAAGCATTGTCTATGTCGGGAAAAAAACAGCAATGTATATGAGCACTGAGGTGTTGGTGGCGGTGCATAGACTCTCTGGAAATTACACTAATGCCGCATACACACGATTGGAAATTACGACAAAAAAAGTTCGATGTGAGCTTATGGTCGGAAATTACGACCGTGTGTATGCTCCATCGGATTTTTGCTGTCGGAATTTCTGACAACAAATGATTAAGAGCAGGTTCTCTATTTTTCCAATCCGCTCGTCTGTATGCAAAATGTCGAACTGCCTATTAAACTTTATTGAGCTTGTCATACGTCACCGCGTTCTTAATGGTCGGAATTACCGGCAAGATTTGTGTGACTGTGTGTATGCAACACAAGTTTGAGCCAACATTCCATCAAAAAAAATCCAAATTTTTCTTGTCGGAATTTCCGATAGTGTGTACGCGGCATTAGGATTTTATTGGATCTGTATATTGAAGGTCTGCACATTGATCACATTGCAAATATTTTGATTTCAGTCACCATTGGACTTTATCACTCCAACATTTATTTTGTACCAACATCATATTGTTTATTTATGTACAGAGAATGTAATAGTGCAAAATCAGCTCTGGAGTATACCAAGTTCATCTCAGGAGCCTAGGTACATAGAGAAGCTTGCTCCAGAATAGGGATGAGCCCAACACCCCTCGGTTCGGTTTGTAGCAGAACATGCGAACAGGCAAAAAATGTGTTCGACCACGCGAACACCGTTAAAGTTTATGGGACACAAACGTAAAAAATCAAAAGTGCTAATTTTAAAGGTTAATATGCAAGTTATTGTCATAAAAAGTGTTTGAGGACCTGGGTCCTGCCCCAGGGGACATGTATCAATGCAAAAAAAGTTTTAAAAACTGCAGTTTTTTCGGGAGCAGTGATTTTAACTACTTAGCATCCGTGCTATAGCCGAATGACGGCTACAGCGTGGACCCCAATTGCCGGGAGGCCGCCAATAGACATCCTCCCCTATGCATATGCCCCACACACCCAGCACGCCCCATGTGCTGTGTTCACCGAGTCACTGAGACTCGGGTGATTTCAAATCCAAATAAGGGGCCGGTCCTGGCCCTTACCACATGATCAACTAACAGTCATCGAGAGCTGATCATGTGATGTAAACAAAGCTCGGTAATGTTTTTTCTTTGTCTCCTCACGCTTACACCGTGAGGAGAAAAACAAGCCGATCACCGGCTCCTGTGTAAGGGACATCGTCCCCAGTAAAGGAGGCACATGAGCCTCATTAGTGCCCATCAGTACCGTCTGCCAGTGCCCCCTGCCAGTGCCACCTGGCAATGCCCACAGTGACCACCAGTAAAATAAAGTGCCACCTATCAGTGCCCATCACTGCCACCTATAAATGCCCACCAGTGGTGCCAGTTAGTCCCTCATCAGTGCCTCATCAGCGCCACCTACCAGTGTTGATCAGTGCCCATCATTGCCACCCATCAGTGCCCATCACTTCCACCTATCAGTGCCACCTATCAGTGCCAACTATTAGTGCCAATTCACAGTGCTCACCAGTGCCACCTATTAATGCCCTTCAGTGCCACCCATCAGTGCCACCTCTCAGTGTCACCTCTCAGTGCCCACCAATTCCGCCTCTTATTATCAGTGCCAATCAGTGCGCATCAGTGCAGCCTATCGGTGCCCATCAGTGCAGCCTCATCAGCGTACAACAATGAATGAGAAAAATTACCCATTTGCAAAATGTTATAACAAAATATAAAACGGTTGTGTATTCTTTTTGTATTCGATCTTTTTTAATTTTTTAAACAAAAAAATAAAAACCGCAGAGGTGATCAAATAGAAAGGAAGCTCTATTTGTCAGAAAAAAATGATAACAATTTAATTTGAGTACAGTGTTGTATGATCGCACAATTGTCATTCAAAGAGTGAGAGCGCTGAAAGCTGAAAATTGGTTTGGGAAGGAGGGGGGTTTAAGTGCCCAGTAAGCAAGTGGTTAATAATGTTTAAAGTGAAATATTCCTTTAAATTTCGTACCTGGGGTGTCTATAGTATGCCTGTAAAGTGGCACATTTTTCCCGTGTTTAGAACAGTCCCTGCGCAAAATGAAAATTCAAAAGGAAAAATAGTAATTTAATACTTGCGGCTTTAATAAATTGTCGGGTCCCGGCAATACAGAAAAAAGTAATTGAAAAAAAACAGCATGGGTTCTCCCCCAGTCCATTACCAGGCCATTTGGGTCTGGTATAAATATTAAGGGGAACCCCGAACCAAAATAAAAAAAAATTGTGTGGGGTCCTCCGAAATTCCATACCTGGCCCTTCAGGTCTGGTATGAATATTAAGGGGAATTTAAAGTTCAAAAAAAATGGTGTAGGGGTCCCCCTCAAAATCCATACAGGTCTGGTATGGATTTTAAGGGGAACCCTACGGCAAAATAAAAATTAATGACGTGGGGGTTCCCCCAAAAATCCATACCAGATCCTTATCCGAGCACGCAGCCTAGCAGGCCGCAAGCGGGGACGAGAGAGCACTCCCCTCCTGAACCGTACCAGGCCACATGTCCTCAACATGGGGAGGATGCTTTGAGGTCTGGACCCTAAAGTACCATGTCCCCATGTTGATGGGGACAAAGGCCTCATCCCCACAACCCTTGCCCGGTGGTTGTGGGGGTCTGCAGGCTGGGGGCTTATTGAAATATGGAAGCCCCCTTTAACAAAGGGGACCCCCAGATCCCGCCCCCTATGTGAATTGGTACCGGTGTACATTGTACCCCTACAGTTAAAGGAGATCCGGCAGGTTGCGAGCCTTCCTCATTGCTGCATCACGATCCCTAAAATGCTGAATTTTTTTGCAGTGGACATGGAGGGCTCAGAGGAAGAAGGTATCAGAACCCAGCATTGTCTGCAGCCATTCTAAAAGGAAGTCTTCAGGCTTCTTTCCTTCAGACCCCTCCGGAAACCCAGAGAATCTTAGGTTATTCTGACAAAGTCTATCCTCCATGTCCCCTAACTTTGTCGCCTGTGCTCGCTGTGCTGTTTAAATATCTCAAACCGCAGCAGCCAGGGGGAATAATTCATCCTCCACAGTACTTATCCTCTGCTCAGTGCTGGACACCCTATACCTTAGCTTATGTACATCCTTTTTCTGGAGGGAGAAATCTAATCTGAGGGTGTCAATTTGTGTGAACAAGGACACATGGCACAATTTAATGGCGGACATGATTTTGGAGAGTGTTGGCTTCTGTGCCTCCGCTGGGGGATCTAATGCATCTATTTCCCCCTGATTCCATTCCCTAGATTCACTGGACCTGGTGCCCTGTAGGTCCTGCCAGGCAGCTGGGTCATCTTTCTATTCAGGAGAAACCTGTGGCCACGGTGCGGCCTGCAAGTTCGGGCCACGGGCGCTTTCTTGAGCAGCTTGTGTGAAGCAGGCCAGCTTCTCCTTAGGGCTGACATAACGATCTCTCCCGTATTTTACCATCCTCAGGTTGGTCAGGATGACAAGGTCTTCTCCCCAGGTACCTATGAGTGGTAATGGCAGCGCTGGAACAGCAGGATAAGCTAAAGGATACCAGGCCAGAGACGGAGCTCAGAGAAGCTGGACACGCCCTCTATCAAGCATATTAATAAAATGACTTGTGTATTTTCAATGGTGCTCCTGAAGTCCTGTGAAAAGAATATAAGAAAGGTTTTTTTTGGGACTAAGTGAGGCACAAGACACGTGGTAGGAGAAGTTGTAAAATTGTTTACTTAGCATATAAATGAGCATATAAACAAAGAGTTGAACATGAGTATCTTTATCTATAAACAAAAGGTGATGAAGGGTCTTGTATGGATTTTGAGGGGGGCCCCTATGTCATTTAAAAAAAAAAAAATATTGGCGCATGGTTCCCATTAATATCCATACCAGGTCCTGGTATGGAATTTGTGGGGACCCTCCACACAATTTGTTTTTAAATCTTGGTTTGGAGTTCCCCTTTATATTAAAACCAGACCCAAAGGGCCTGGTAATGGACTGGGGGAAACCCGTTTTTTCAATGACTTTTATCTGTATTGCGGGACCCAACAATTCATTATACCCACAAGTAGTTTAAATTTTTTTTTTTTTTTTACCTTTAGAAATGTCATTTTGCACAGGGACTGTTCTAAACATGGGAAAAACATGCCATATTACAGACATACTTTAGACACCCCCGAAGTAAGAAATTTAAAGGAATATTTAACTTTTATTGTTTCACTTATTTTATTGTTTTCACGGGGGGGAGGGTTCAGAGATAGAGATAGTCAGTGTGGAACATATTCCAAAGGGTAGTATAAGGGGAATTAGTGGTAGGGTAACCTAAGCACATAAACCCAAGGTAAGTATAGTAGCAAGTCCTAGTTGCAATCTTAGAACACCCAAGAGGATAGTATTTGACCGATCAAAATATATTAATGCATTCAAGTGTTTGTTCACCAATGCCAGAAGTCTACCAAACAAAATAGGTGAGTTGGAAGCTCTGGTGCATCAGGAGAGCTATGATGTAATTGTTAATGCTGAAACTTGGCTTCATTCCTCACATGACTAGGCTATTAATATTCCTGGCTATGCACTCCTTTGGAAAGACAGGGTAAAAAGGAAAGGTGGAGGGGTCTGTCTCTATGTGAGAAGTGATCTTAAAGCGAGTGTGAAAAAGAACCTGATGGATAAAGAGTGTGATGAGTCTGAAGCATTATGGGTGGAACTGCATACATACTGTATGTGCGTAGTTCAAAGTTAATCATTGGAGTTTGTTATAGACCACCCAATGTTAATGAGGAGGTGGAGACTCAGCTCCTTGCACAGATGGAAAGGGCTGCAAGGGCTGGGACAGTGATAATAATGGGGGATTTTAACTACCCAGAAATTAACTGGAGTAATGGCACTGCTGGGACAGTAAAAGGGAAAAAAATTATTAACAAATTGAAGGAAAATTTTATGGTCCAGTTCATTGAGGCCCCAACTAGGAATGATGCTCTCTTGGACCTGGTAATCTCAAACCATGCAGAGCGTATTACTAATGTTCAGATAAAGGAACACCCACGTAGCAGTGACCAAACATGATTTCATTTGGTGTTAGCTGTAAGCAAAAATCACATACGGGAAAGATAAAAACACTTAATTTCAAAAGAGGAAATTTTCCAAGGATGATGCTCTCCAGGACTTAGACTGTATGGGAATATTGGCATCAATGGGCACAGAACAGAAATGTGAATTCTTCAAAAAGACTGTTTGTGAACTCGCTGCAAAGTATATTCCCATGGGCAATACGTTTAAAAGGCTAAAAATAAAACCTGTGTGGCTCACGGCCAAAGTTAAAAAAAGCTATAAACTATAAGAAAAGAGCTTTTAAAATATATAAAAATGAAGGAACACTATTGTCATTTAAATGTTACAAAGAATATAACAGGATATGTAAAGAGGAAATCAAGGATGCAAAAACACAAAATAAATGACAGATTGCAAAATATAGTAGGACAAACCCTCAAAAATTCTTCAAATATATTAATAGTAAAAAAGGTCAAGTCTGAGCATGTAGGCCCTTTACAAAATAATCTAGAGTGGGTTATTGGGGACAAAGAGAAGGCTAATTTATTAAATACTTTGTTCAGCTCTGTGTATACAAAGGAGCATGGGGGAGCTCATGTCCATAATAGGGGTGGTAGTGACACAGCCCCAAATGATCCACAATGGCTCAGAAGTGATATGACCCAGAAATATTTAGACAGAATAAAGGTGGATAAAGCATTTGGACCAGATGGCATCCACCCACCGATCCTAAAAGAACTGAGCTCTGTAATTTCAAAGCCATTGCATCTCATTTTTAGGGACTTATTAATGACAGAACTAGTACCACTGGATTGGCGCAGGGCCAATGTGGCGCCTATATTTAAAAAGGGAACAAAGTCTTTACCAAGTAACTATAGACCTGTTAGTTTAACTTCTATAGTTGGGAAGATACTGGAGAGATTATTAAAAGACCACATAGATGAGTTCTTGCTGGAAAAAAACTATTTAAGCAACAGACAGCATGGATTCATGAAAGACAGAAGTTGCCAGACAAACCAGATTTATTTTTATAAAGAGGTAAGTAAAACCTTGGACAGATGGGTGGCGGTGGATGTGGCATACTTGAATTTTGCAAAAGCATTCGATACAGTTCCCCACACACGGCTCATGTGTAAGGTAAAGTCTACAGGATTGGATATAACAGTTTGTAAATGGATAGAAAACTGGCTAAAAGACAGAATTCAGAGAGTTGTGGTTCATGATTCTTAGGCCTCGTACACACGATCAAATTTGTCCGCTGAAAACGGTCCTATGGACCGTTTCAGCAGACATCTCCGATCGTGTGTATGGGCTAGCGGACAGATTTGTCCACCCGACAGATTTCAAAGCATGCTTTGAAATCTATCCGGTGGGAATCTGTCCGCCCGACCTGTCTGCTGGTTAGTACACTTACCAGCAGACATGTCGTCCCGCTCCGCCGCCGCACCGCCGCCGAATGGATTCGGCGCATGCGCGGAAGTGTTTTACTTCCTGGTGCGGTGACGTGGCGGCGTCAACGTCACCGCCACGTCACCGCGCCGTCCGCCGGCGGGGAATTTGATCCGATGGTGTGTACACGCCATCGGACCAAACTCCAGATCGGACATATCCGATGGAAACGGTCCGCGGACCGTTTTCATCGGATATGTCCGATCGTGTGTACAAGGCCTTACTCTGAATGGTCTAAGGTTATCAGTGGTGTACCCCAAGGTTCAGTGTTGGGACCGTTACTTTTTAATATCTTTATAAATGATATTGGGTCTGAGATCAAAAGTAAAATGTCTGTCTTTGCAGATGACACCAAGCTATGCAGTGGAATAACGTCCTCACAGGATGTCGCCAATTTATAAGCCAACCTCAATGCTCTGTCTAATTTGGTGACTAAGTGGCAGATGAGATTTAATGTTGATAAATGTAAAGTTATGCACTTGGGGGCTAAGAATATGCATGCATCATACATACTAGGGGGAAACAACTGGGGGGATCCGTAGTTGAGAAGGATCTGTTTTTTTTTTTTTTTTGGTAGATCATAAGCTCAATAATGGCATGCAATGCCAAGCTGCGGTTTCCAAAGCAAGCAAAGTATTTTCTTGTATTAAGAGAGGTATGGACTCCAGAGAGAGATATATAATATTGACCCTGTACAAATCATTAGTAAGACCTCATCTGGAATATGCAGTTCAGTTTTGGGCCCCAGTTCTCAAAAAGGATATCGAGGAACTGGAGAAAGTGCAGAGAAGGGCAACTAAACTGATAAGAGGCATGGAGGAGCTCAGCATAGAGGAAATATTAGAGGAACTGAATTTATTCATTCTTGAGAAGAGGAGATAAAGGGGGGGATATGATCAACATGTACAAATATGTAAGGGGTCCATATGGTGAACTTGGTGTTGAGTTATTCACTTTTTGGTCAACACAGAGGACAAGGAGGCACTCTTTACTTCTAGATGAAAAGAGATTTCACCTCCAAATACGCAAAGGTTTCTTCACAGTAAGAGCTCTGAAAATGTGAAATAGACTCCCTGCAAAGGTGGTTCTGGCCAGCTCAATAGATTGCTTCAAGAAAGCCCTGGCTTCTTTCCTAAATGTACATAACTGGGTACTAACCTTTATAGGTAAAGTTGATCCGGGGAATATCCGGTTGCCTCTCGGGGGATCAGGAAGGAATTTTTTTCCCCTGCTGTAGCAAATTGGATCATGCTTTGCTGGTTTTTTTTTTTGCCTTCCTCTGGATCAATTGTGGGTGTGAAGTTGGGTATTTGGGATTGTATATTATTATTTTTTTTTGTTATGGTTGAACTGGATGGACTTGTGTCTTTTTTCAACCTGACTAACTAAGTAACTATGTAGCTTTAAGCATTATTAAAATCACTGCTCTTAAAAACATGGACATTTAAAAAAAAAAAAAATTGTATTAATACATGTCCCCTGGGGCAGGACCCAGGTCCCCAAACACTTTTTATGACAGTAACTTGCATGTTAACCTTTAAATTATCACTTTTGATTTTTTACATTTGTGTTCCATAGACTTTAATGGTGTTCGCGTGTTTGAACACATTTTTTGCCTGTTCGCATGTTCTGCTCCGAATTGAACTGGGGTTGCTCGGCTCATCCCTATCTATGATTATGTATGGGAGGAGCTTAGGGAGTGTCGGGTGTTACTTATACCCCATTGGGAGTCTTATTCGCACTCTGGCTTTTGTCCTTACACATGCACATTGTGTCTCAGAGCATGTCTGTATGTATATACTGGTACTATTCACACATATTTGTCCAATATCATTTACTCTACAGTAGGGCTGTTACTGATCAAAATTTTTGTGTTCGATTAATTGTTTTGTTTTTTAATCGATTAATCGACTAATTTCGATTAATTATAACGCACATACAGATCCAACTACTTTTAGCTGATCTCCTTGCAGGCCATTCCCAGTGCAGCTCCCAACCACTGGAAAAATGGATAGCAGGATACAAAAAACACACAAAGGCAGTGCTTGATGGGAATAGCATTAAAACTTTTATAGTCTTCAAGTAGGTAACAAAATAAATATTGCACTGGAGATAAAATCGATGTAGCTACATAAACTGGAAACATGGTGTGAGTAACACCAAACGGTAGCAAAAGCAGTCATGAAAATATGTAGCTAAGTATGATACTGGTATAAAAATGTGTACAACGATACCACTGCTGAATCCAGATGAGGAGAGGTTAACATCAGTCTGTCGGCATGTAGATGTCCCATGAAGGGAACTATCACAACTCCCAGTGGATGGCTGTAGAATCCCAGGTTGATAGAGGGAAGTGATAGAGGGAAGTGTAACAGCCCTTGCGTGTGGCGCATAGTAAGGTCCTGCCGGCATGCAGATATGAAGGCACAGCATAGGAGCCCTTCAGATGGACACGGCAAGCCCCGCCAGTGTCCGTGACGTTACCGGATCTCCGACGGAACTCCCTGAAGGCCCAGATGCCGGCGGAGAGGTGAGTACCAATCAAAAGAATTTTAATCGATCAAAAAGATTTTGATCGATCAAAAAAATTTAAGATTAATCGATTAATTAAAAGTTAATTTGCACAGCCCTACTCTACAGACATATCTGAATTGTTTCACTTTTTCCTATTATGTTTAGGAGGGTGCTCCTGGGTGTGTTGGTGTACTCACTTTCTACATATTTTTATTCCCTCAGCCCCTACGGTAGACCTGCCTCCCAGGTCCTGGCTTGCAACTCTGCTTATTTAGAACTATTTATACGTAAGTATTCCAGGGAGATATACATCATGTTTTCCCTTGCTCTTATGCTTTTTCTTAGAAAGAATATAAGTTATCTGTTTTTTGTTTTGCATTAAAACATGTTACCCGTGGCAGTGCCCAGCGTTTTTGAATAATAGTCTGACTATTAACCATAAAAATAGGCAGAATTTAAAGCTATCCAAAAAGCAAAAGTCAGCAGCTACATGTACTGTACCTGGTGACTTTTAAAAAAACACATACTTATCAGCTCAAAAAGTCAAGTGCTGTTTTCTTAAAACCTGAAATCTTCACCACTGTTTTCATTCATGTGCCACCATTTCCGATATGGGAGCTGGCTGTCTGCTGGATACTTACTGCACATGCTTGAGATCCATTGACTGAGGGACACTCTTCTGAAGCTGTTCCTGGAGGCTGTGGGTAGAGAAGAGGGGGGGGACTGAGGGCTTCGCTGTCCTCGCTTAATACCCTTTTCACACTGAGGAGTTTTTCAGGCGGTACAGTGCTAAAAATAGCGCCTAAATACCGCCTGAAAAACTCCTGCCTCAGCCTTCTCAATGTGAAAGCCTGAGGGCTTTCACACTGAGGCGATGCTCTGGCAGGAGAGAAAAAAATCTCCTGCAAGCAGCATCTTTGGAGCGGTGAGAGGATCAATGGGAAACCGTGGTAATACCACCCGCAATGCGCCTCTACAGAGGTGCATTGCGGGCGGTATTAACCCTTTATCGGCCGCTAGCAGGGGTTAATACCACACCGCTAGCGGCTGAATCCCGCAGCAATTCCGACGGTATAACGGCGCTATTTTTAGCGGCGCTATACCGCCACCGTGCCTCTCACCCCAGTGTAAAAGGGGCCTTAGTGAGAAAGTGGAAGCAAATATTCTCCACAAAAATTCTACCACAACAAGTTGCAAAAGCGTAATATGCAAATCAGGGTGATGTGAGTGAAAGTCTGTGTGTGTTTTTTTTTAACAGGGTCTGTCCCTATTCTTTAATGAGATTCCCCACTAAAGTCTAGGAAAGAGTATTTCTTCTGGGGTGCTGTAAAAAATTTTTTTATAAACTTCTAACCACAAATTATTTAACCATTCTAATAAGCTGTTTCAATGTCAGTTAGTAAATGTAGTGAGAGTTCATTTATTCAGAAATGCTCAAATGTAGGCACAGACTTGGCTTGAATAGGGGCAGCAGGGCAAGAGCCTTATGCCTTGTACACCCGTCAGTTTTTTTCTCGTTGCGAAAAACGGACGTGTTTATGCTTTTCCGAGGGGAAAAAAACACACAAAAGCAGCCCAAAGGGTGGTGGCATTTGAAAGGAACTTCCCTTTTATTGTCCCATTGTACGTGTTGTATGTCACCACGCTTTGGTCGGACGTTTTTTTTGCATGAACGTGTGTATGCAAGTCAGGCTGGAGAGGAATCACTTTGGGTGATTTTCCTGCCGAGAAAAATGGTCGTGTGTACGAGGCATTACAGTACATAGCTTTTCTGGAAGATCCAGCTACTGTAGGGAGCCCCTCTCAAACTACTATAGAGTACTTCAGTTCCAGTGAGGTGGTTCTTTGTTTTTGGGCCTTGAATTACTCTAGCTGTTCATCTGTATTTCCAGAGCTATCCAGCTATCCTGGACTTCAGAGAGACACTGTTTATAAAGATAATCACAAGTAATGCTGTAAGGGGTAGAGTTAAAGTTAGGGTTAGGATTAAGAGTTTGGGTTAGGATTAGGATTAGGGGTTAAGGTGTCATGTACCTTGGTTGGAGGCCGAGTTAAAGAGAGGGCTTTCCTTGTGGCTCTGGTCCGAGCATTCCTGAATGTGGTGACAGAGGTACAAGGCTTAAAGCGGTTGTATACCCATTTTTTTTTTACACCTGAAAAGAAAAAGCCATAATGAGCTGGTATGCACCGCATACCAGCTCATAATGAAATACTTACCTTAAAACGAGGTGAAGGGAACTTACCTGGTCCACGCCGAGCAAGATATCATCTTGCCTGGCGTGTCTTCCGGGTATCGCCGCTCCAGCGCTGTGATTGGCTGGAGCAGCAATGTCGTCACTCCCGTGCATGCGCGCGGGAGTTTTCAATTTGGCAAGTTCCGGCGGCTGCCGGCCCTTCAGCCGACAGGCCCCCCTGCGCATGCGCCGCTGCAATCGGCGGCGCATTGCGAGGGGAATATCTCCTAAACAGTACAGGTTTAGGAGTTATTCTTTATACCTACAGGTAAGCCTTATTATAGGCTTACCTGTAGGTAAAAGTGGTAGTATAGAGCAGCCCTCAAAATTTGCACTGACCTGCTCACATTTGGCGAGTGAATTTATGAGCAGTGCGAGTATGGACAGGGCTGTGCTGCATAAGGTATGTGTCCAGTTCCCCTCCCGCCGCTCACACACTCGCAGTGTGGCCAGTTCAATTATCACCTTCCACACATTGCTGCTTAGGACCGCCCCTCTCCACCTCCAACACACTCCCCGCACTGTACAGGCTAGCAGCAAAGCTAAGCTTTGCAAGGAAGTGTACAAGCCAGCGCCTCCCCTCTCCACCTATCTCCGTCACACACAGGCTAGCAGCAGATTTGTGAATAGAAATGTATGAGTTAACACCGCTTGGGACCACCCCTCTTCACCTCTGATTGGGACCACCCCTCTTCACCTCCGATTGGGACCGCCCCTCATTACCTCCGATTGGGACCGCCCCTCTTCACCTCCGATTGGGACTGCCCCTCTTCACCTCCGATTGGGACCGCCCCTCTTCACCTTCGATTGGGACCGCCCCTCTTCACCTCCGATTGGGACCGCCCCTCACTACCTCTGATTGGGACCGCCCCTCTTCACCTCCAATTGGGACCGCCCCTCTTCACCTCCGATTGGGACCTCCCCTCTCCACCTCCCACAGGCTAGCAGCTTTGCAACAAGTATACCAGCCGTCTAGGACCACCCCTCTCTACCTTCCACACATCCAAGAAGTGCACAGATGCCTGCAGCCACCCCCGTGGCTGCAGGACAATGGTATGTGAGAATGTGACAGTCTGTTCTGATGGCATTGGTGGATTGAACAAGAAGTTTGCTGGGAGTAAGGGGGATTGAGAGAATGTATGTGCTGGATTGGGGGGGGGGGTTAATTAGAGGCTTGGGTCTGAATCATCCCCCCCAATCCATTATACCTATGCCTCCATTTCTGCCCCCATCCCCCCATTCTATCATACCTATGCCTCCATTTCTGCCCCCCCATTCTATCATACTTATGCCTCCATTTCTGCCCCCCATTCTGTCATACCTATGCCTCCATGTCTGCCCCCCTTCCCCATTCTATCATACCTATGCCTCCAATTCTGCCCCCCTCCCCCATTCTAATATACCTATGACTCCAGTAACGCCCCCCTCCCGCATTCTATCATACCTATGCCTCCAATTCTGCCCCACCCCATCTATCATACCATATGATAGATTGGGGGGGAGGGGGCAGAATTGGAGGCATAGGTATGATAGAATGGGGGAAGGGGGACAGAATTGGAGGCATAGGTATGATAGAATGGGGGGAGGGGGGCAGAATTGGAGGCATAGGTACACTGGTGAGGGGAGGTGGGAAGACAAGGTGTGCTGGGGGTCTTTAAAAGGGGGGCATTGGAGGCAGAGACATACTGGGAAGAGATATTATAGGTATAGAGGTGTGCTAAGGGGAGAAGGGATTGGAGAAATAGGTGTGATGGAGACAGGAGGCGTTGAAGGTAGAGGTGTACTGCGTTGTAAGTGAAGGCGTACTGGGGGAGGCGTTGGAGGTGAAGGCGTACTGGTTGTTGTTATTTATTTTTGTAACTTCTAAATAAAACATTTAATAGTGTTGTTATTTCATGAGATCATTTAGGGGCGGGGCAGGGTAGGGTTTGGGTGGGGCAACAGGTGGCGAGTAACTCTTAAGGCCTGGCTAGTACCTCAGGACTTGAAATTTTGAGGCCTGGTATAGAATATAAAGTGTAGGTAAAAGTGGTAGTATAGAGTATACTACCACTTTAAAGAAGTACAGGTGCCAATAGCGTGATAGCAGGTGATTGCCAGAGTCAGGGACGTAGTCAAGATGAGACGGGGTCATACAAGGTAAGGCTACAAAGTGATCAGGAGGCAGCTACGGATCAGTGCACACTGGATATTAGTCTGAGCTCATCTGTGTGCTGGTACACGTGCACGAGCATTAGCTGTATGGGAATGAGCAGTAGCTACAGAAGAGTTTTCAGATTTATTCAAACTTGGTTGCTGACATAGGGTTATTTATTTATTTGTTGTGAGGGTTAAGGTGTTAATACTACTACTACTTCTACTAATAATAACAATAATAATACATTCATAAATAATTGTAAAATAAATACACAATTAAATAAAAATAATCATAAATAAATAAAAATTAATTAAATAAATGAATACTAAGTTATAGTAAATAAATAATTTACCCCAAACCTTAACCCCTAACCCTTAAAAAAAATTAAAAATATAACAGTAATAATAAATAACTAGACTCCCTAACCCAACACAAAATAAATAAATATATTATTACTTTTATTAATTTATTTACTTTTGCTCGGGTTTGGCTTCAGGCGACTAGGAGAAGAGATGTTAATCATCTCCATAGGGAATAATTGTTTTGTTCTCCTCCGGCGTTTTGGGGCCTCAAGCTACAAAATGCTGAGGTGTGAATGTGGCCTAATTGTTTGTAGGCTAGACTGTTTTACTGAAGATGTGATTCTCAGCTAGACTTGCTGTTGGTATAGCACCCGTCATCAAATGGTGGCCTGTGATCTGAACATGGAGCGGGAGATGCTTCTGTTCAGACCGTACTTTGCATAAGAACCTAACAAGTAGTGTGAACATATTGTTAATTGTAGGGACTATAATTTATTGAACACTTAAAACAGCCATTGTAGCCTTGTATCTATTACATACAGAACTTTTTTTCAGAGGGAACGTGGGGAAATGCAGTTCCGGCACCTCCACCAATGGATGTATGTAATAGCAATGGTTGCTGGGGTGTGCTGGATGATCTATTACTGCTGGCTGCTAGGGGATCTATTGTCACTGGGGTAATTTATTGTTGCTAGGCAAGTCTTTTGTTGCTAGTGAAAGATCTTTTGTTCCTGGGGGTTCTTATATTGCTGGTGGAGGGTCAATTGTTTCTGGGAGGTATCTACTGTTGAGGTTGAGGTCTATTGTTGCTGGCTGCTGGAGGGTCTATCATTGCTGAAGAGGTCTATTGTCGGTGACCGCAGGGAAATATTTTCCTGATTTTCTTGTTATCGTTAACAAACTACTTAGCAACACAAAATAATACTTGGTTCTCTTTTCTCTGAAAGGGAAATTACTGGGAGGTGAATAGGGGGTGGAATCATGAAATGGGTGGGGGGCAGAGACAATGGGTGACTCTGAAGGGGTGAGTACCTGCACCTATACTCTAAGAAAAAAAGCCCTGGTTATATATGGTATGTTTATGTCCTTCTTGACCTGCTAAACCCGATGAACCAAGATTAGCTGCTCCTCTGAACAAGACTCTACTACCCTTATGTGATAATTAAAAGGTGCCCATATTTTGTTGCAACCTGTTTAAAAATAATACAAATTCTTGCATAATAAAATCAGGGCTTGCTGTTGCCTATTTACATAATTAGCTGTAAAATGCATGTTAGCATAGTTATTTTCTTTGTCCTTTGTATGGACCAATGTGTTATTATTTACTGACATATGTTATTTATCAAAGATTTCACTCAACATCAGGGCAGTATTATGATATTCAAACATGCAGCCTCTATACATAATCTCTGGCCAGATGTGCAAATATTCAAGATCAGGTTTTCTGTTATAAATTCAAATACAGTACAAGGGCAGCCAGGGGAAATCACAGAATACATTATATTTACAAATAAGTAGTAGGGCAAAGAATATTTTCAGACATGATTATGCTGAATTTTAAGAGCCATTCTCTCAGCAGGATACTGATATCTGCATAAGGCGAGGCAAACAGTGAAATAAATTAGGTTTTTGTAACAAATCCTATAAAATTACTGCTTTATAATCGCACAATTTTGCACTTATTAAAAAGTGTAACTGAGATTATAAATAAAACCTTCATCCCCCCTGTCCTGTAATGAAAAATAAAAATTACATCATACTACATTTTAAATGCAGGCCTGCCCAATGCTGGAACGCAATTCTCTCCTTATTCAGTCCATTTTCACAAGAAATCCACCTGCCTGGTGAAAGAAAAATACATTTCACAGAATCTACTCATTTACGATAAGATGAAAATATTAGCTGCCACGGAAGGAAGTTTGGAGGCTCCCACATGGAAAGATGTATACCATGGAAAGATACCCCAAAAGGGTTTCATTCAAAGTCATAAATATAAATAAGTTAATATTGGAAAGTACTTACTTTGCTCTACTATGGCAGCCAAGGGCCATGATAGCAGAAATACACATTTAAAATATTGTATCCCTTAAGCTTAATCTACAAGGTGAGGTCTGCAAGCATGGACCATAAGGTTTGTTCTTGGATATAAAAATGGGGACGTGTCCAAAGGGTTGTGATAAATAACGTATACTCAGAATGGTCTAGAGTGGTAAGTGGGGTACCCCAAGGCTATGTTCTGGGACCAATTCTGTTTGATTTATTTATAAATGATATAGAGGGTGGGATAAATAGCTTGATCTCAGTGTTTGCTGATGACACAAAAATATGTAGAGCAATAACAACACAGCAGGATATAGAAACTTTACAAGAGGACCTGAAAAATGTATGGAGTGGGCTACTGCATGGCAAATTAAGTTTAACATTGAAAAATGTTACCACTTGGGTGGTAAAAATATAAACGCATGTTACTCATTAGGGGGAGAACCCTTAGGAGCCTCCAGGATGGAGAAGGATCTATCTATATATTTGGCAGTAAAGTAGAAGTGTTCTGTACTCCTGCCAGAACGCAGCAACTCTTAAGCCGTGTACACACGATCGGTCAAAACCGATAAAAACGGACTGAAGGTCAGTTTCATCGTTCCAAACCGATCGTGTGTAGGCGCCATCGGTCAGTTATCCTTCGGTCCAAAAAAATAGAACTTGCTTTAAAATTAAACCGATGGACGCATGACCGATGGGTCAAAACCGATCGTTAGTATGCAAAAGCATCGGTTGACTGACAGTCCTCACCACACACCGCTCACTGACTGGCTATCCTCACCACACACTGCTAACTGACTGGCTATCCTCACCACACACCGCTAACTGACTGGCTATTCTCACCACACACCGCTCACTGACTGGCTAACCTCACCACACACCGCTCACTGGCTGGCTATCCTCACCACACACCACATACAGACTTGCTGTCCTCACCACACACCACTCACTGACTGGCAGTCCTCATCACACACCACTCACTGACTGGCAGTCCTCACCACACACCACTCACTGACTGGCAGTCATCACCACTCACTGACTGGCAGTCCTCATCACACACCACTCACTGACTGGCAGTCCTCATCACACACCACTCACTGAACAAAACGGGTCATTCGGGCCAAATTTGAGTGCCCAAATTTGAGTGCCCATAATTCACTGCAGCATTGCGCGCTGATGATTGGCCAAGCATGCACTATGACCCGCATGCTTGGCCAATCACAGCGCGCAAAAAACGGAGAGCCATAATTGGCCAAAGCCAGGGTGTCTTTGGCCAAATATGGCTCAGGGGGTTTAGTACATGCCCCACACTATAAAAGGCTGCCTGCAAGGCAGCCTCATGTAGTGTGTTGCGGCGTTGGTAAAGAGATCAGTCCTATAGAGAGAGAGCGAGAGAGAGACAGGGGCCCAGATTCAGGTACATCTGCGCATTATTGGACCGGCGTAGCGCACCGCCTTTACGTTAGACTTGCGCAATTTTGCCACGTAATCACCCTATTCTCGTAGCTTTTGCGCAGAAAATTGCGCATAAGTAATGTTTTTTCAGAGGCGTAAGGAGGAGTAATACAAATTGGGAAGGACGTGGGCGTGTTACATTGAAATGAGCCGTGACCCCATGCAAATGAAGGGCCGGCCGGCTCGCGCATGCGCGCTTGAAGCAGACCATGTCATCTCCGCTGTGGGCATACTCACAACTCGGGAGCGGCGCAATCAGTGAAATTGGAAATGGACTAGGGCAACGTTGTGAACTACGCAAACAGCATAAATAGACACACACAAACGCACTTGCATTGCAAAAGTACATCCCTTTGTCCCTTCCCATTTAACCAAGTGCTTTTGTCCTGTTGTTCGTTGCGTTGTGTTTTGTAGTTGTCAGATTAGTGTTCTGTGTGATCAAGTGTTTGTTAGTAGATCTTTGAAAGTGTTTTTTGATAAGTGTTTGAGAGACTGTTTGTTTGATTGATATATTTCTGTTCGTTTGTTTTCTTGCAGTTTTTTTGCTGTTTGTTTTTGTGACTGTTTCTTGCTGAGTGCTAGTGTGGTTTTTTGGGTGTTAGTTTTGTCTTTGTGTGTGTTCTTGCTTGATTGGTTGTGCTTGTTTTTGTGAGTGAATTTTGTTGAATGGGAGTGAGTTTTTTTGGACGTATGACAGAGAGAAAACGAAAGCTCAATTTTACAGTTGGGGAAAAACAAATTCTTGCCCGGGCCATTAGCGAGTATGGGCGTTTCCTCCACGGCCCGGACAGTGCCAACACCACCCCGGCCAGGAGGAGGGGGATTTTGGATATGATCACTGAGCCGGTCAATTCAGCGGGGCAGGGGGAGACACGGACCCGGTCTGGGATTGACAAAAAAATCAATGACCTCCGGCGTCTGGTCAAACAGAAGCTGGCCAGAATGCATGCCCATGCCAGGGGCACAGGAGGGGGCCCACCATGCCGTATTAGGCTGACAGCGGAGGAGCGTGCGGTGGCCCTGACTTTTCATCGGCATGAAGTTGAGGGCCTGCCCGGCTTTGAATCAAGTCCGGAGCCCGTGGTGCCAGGTAAGTATTTTTTTTAATATCAGGTGTGTAGCATGTGTGGGGGAGGGGGTGAAAGGGAATATGTGGCAAGTGTGTGGATCCTCCAACATGTGAATGTTTTGTGTCATCCACAGATGTGCAGGAGGGTGCAGGGCCATCTGGCCTGACCGCACCAACCCCAGGACAGCAGCCTAATGAGGCCCCCCCAACAAGGCCGGAGTCCGCGGAGGAGGTTCAAGAGGAGGAGGAGAATCATGAGGAGGAGGAGAATCATGAGGAGGAGGAGTCCATGTCAGGCACTGGACATTTGGTTTTTGAGGACTCTTCCCCTCTGGCTGGCAGCAGGCAGCCCTCCCTAAGGGGGAGCCCCCCCTCCTCCCCCAACATGGCTCCCCTCACAAGGGCCTCCCCTTCTCCCCGGCCACAAGCATCAGCTGGAGGCAGGATTTCATCCCAGAACACCAGGGGGTTGGCCGATCTCCTGCCCGCCACTCTGAGAAGGGACCAGTTCCTCCAGACCCGCCATCTGGGACAGGTCAGCCAGACATGCGGATGGAGGAGAGCCTGTCCTCCATCAAGGATACGCTGGGGAACCTGGACTCCCACTCCTGGGCTTTCACAACCTGCCTAAACGAACTGCAGACGACATCAGCAGGCGTTGGGCAGGATGTGAGGGCCCTTACCCAGGCTATCCAGGCCAACACGGCAACACTTGGTGCTGCCCTGGACAGAATAGCCGTGGCCTTGGAGGGCAGGCCGCCAGGTGGGCAGAGATCAGGGGCTGCTCCTCCTTCCCCGGTTTTACCCCTCCCCCATGAGTCTCCCCTGAGAAGCCGGGGCCGTGGCCGGGGGCGCCCCAGGCGTGGCTCACGCAAAGGGCATTAATTTTTTTTTCCCCTTTTTTTTTTTTTTTTGCTGGAAATTTTTTGCTTTTGCAGGTAATTTTTTTTTTTGGGTTGTGAGTGCTGTTTGAATGTGGGGGTGACATTCCTGCCGGAAAAGGGGTGTCACCCTCAATTTTGATGGAGAAGGGTTCCCAGGACCAGGGAGAAGTGATCCCCAGGTCCGTGTGAATGGTGTATGAATGTACAGTGACATAATTGGAGCCTTGGCGTGGCGTTGCTGCTCACAAGTCCTGCATGGTGGACTGGTGCCAATCCAATTTGATGTGGATGTGGGGTGTGTGTGCTAGGGACCACAGTGTTGTGCATGCATGCATTCTCATTGTGCCATGATTAATGTGTGTGTTTAACGTGCAAAGATGCCTAATGTGAGTTGTCTCCTGGCTGCTCTACCCTCAGAAGATGGGGTAGCCTCGGTTAGGGGGGGATTGTCTGGTTCAGGGGTCAGGTCATCACGTAGGCCAATCTGCAGGCCCTTTCGTTCTGTGAAGTTGTGCAGCATGCAACATGCAACGATGATCTGGCACACGAAGTTTGGGGAATACAAGAGGGTACCCCCAGACTTATCCAGGCATCGGAAACGTGACTTTAGTAGGCCAAAGTTGCGCTCCACCACTGCTTGTGTTTGGGCATGTGCTTGATTGTATCTTTCCTCTCCTGGGGTTTGGGGGTTCCGGATAGGAGTCATGAGATGGGGTCCCAGTGGATATGCAGAGTCACCTGTAAGGGAAAAGACAGGAGGATGTTAGTCATGCATGTGGCCCTTGTGATGTGTGCATCATGGGAGGGGATAGTCATGCCTGACTCCCATGTCACTCACCAACCAGCCAGGTGTCCCCATACACGTTCTGATCGAATTCCATTCGGATGTGGCATTGATTGTATATGTAGCTGTCATGGCTGGACCCTGGGTGTTTGGCACGGACGTGCCATATGAGGCCTTGGGCATCGACTATCACCTGTACATTGATGGAATGCCAATGCTTCCGATTGCGGTACATGTGCTCTGTTACTGGGGGGGCTGGAGTGCCACATGTGTGCAATCAATGGCCCCCACAGTGCGTGGGAATCTGGCAATTCTGTAGAAATCTGTCATTGCCTTCAGTCGCAGCTCCTCAGTGGTGGGTTTGATGATTTGGTTGGCCATGCGTCTGAGGATTGCAGGGACAACCTGGTGCACACATCTGCTCATGGAGGATTGTGACATCCCAGTCACCACTCCACTTGTACGCTGAAAAGAGCCACTGGCAAGGACATGGAGTGTTGCCATGACCTTGACCAGTGGCTGCACTGCATGTGAGCAGTGTGTTGGGCTGGTGATGTCCTCCTGCAGGGTTGTGGTTAATTCCAGGATGACATGAGGGGTGAATCTGAAGATGCGAAACACCTCAGAATCACCCATGCCAAACAGGTCTATGCGGGTGCGGTATATCCTCTCCCGTGCCATCCTCCGTGCCATCCTCCGTGCCCTCATCCTTCTTTGTTCATCTAAAGTCAGTAGTATAGCTATGTGCGACGATGCCCCTGGCATGTTGGCATACAGATTGTTGTGCAACACGTGTGACTGCTGAGCTCCTCACTAACAGTGTTGCTTTATCTAACAAGTAGACTTTTTTTCTCTTTTTAGACCAGCTTTTATATGGTCTAATTTTAGACAGGACATTTTGCTGTTGCGCACACTGCGTCGCCTGCGCTGCCCCAATGTTCTTTTGTGGATCCCCGTAAGTCCCTCATTAGCATATTTGACTAGCAAATCAATGGTCTGTCTAGCGCACTTTTGCGCAGACGGATGCGCCAGTCTAACGAAATTACGCGGGACAAAAAAAAGTAGATTTTTTGCGTATCTCGTTCTGGGGATGCCGTGCATCGAAACGCACGCGCACATTTCGACTTACGCACGCGCATCTCCTGTTGCGCAGGCGTAATCGCTCTGTGAATCTGGGCCAGGGTCTTTATTACTAGATAGATAGATCAGGCAGGCTAGTCAGTTTAGGTAAATTTACAGTGTGTAGAGGATATATATACATCCCAGGAGTTGTACATATATTTATACACTGTATAGCTTAGCTAGATCAGTTCTTCCTAATTTACTGGCAGGCAGGTGATTGTGCTATTTAAAGACGTTATCACACGTATAGACACCCAGCAGGTACAATATTTAAAGGAATTTTTCATTTTTTTTTTATTTAAGCATCATTAAAATCACTGCTCCTGGAGCAGTGATTTTAATGATGCTTAAATAATAATAAAAAAAAATAAAAAATTCCTTTAAATACTGTACCTGCTGGGTGTCTATAGTTTGTCTGTGAAAACGTCTTTGAGAACCCAGGTCTTGCCCGAGGGAACATGTATCAATGGAAAAAAAGTTTTAAAAACGGTTGTTTTTTTCAGGAGTCCTGATCCTGAAAAAAACAACCGTCTTTAAAACTTTTTTCCATTGATACATGTTCCCTGGGGCAAGATCTGGGTTCTCAAAGACATTTTACGACAATGACTTGCATATTAAGAAATTAGCACTTTTGAATTCGAACGTTCGAGTCCCATAAACTTCAATGGGGTTCTAAATGTTTGCGCGTTGACCCAACTCAGGGCGTGGTTCCCAACCTCAGGGCAGAATAGATAGACAGAACTAGAGAGTTATCAGGTACCGGGTCATGATCTTTACACTTTTCTGTTAATGTCCCGTAACATTACCTTGCGACCGGGCGTGCTCTCCCCGACGATTTTGGCATCACTCCAGGGGTGGGAGGTGCTCATCTCCCTCAGTTTTCAACATCAGGCCTGTTCAGATGTACCTATTACAATCCAGTGTTTGGCCAGTGCAATTCCCAATATTAATTTGGATAGTTGGGTAGACAGGGGGATAGGAGTTATAACAGACTTGATGGTGGGCCCAGCCCTGAAAACATTTCGTACAAAAATATGTAGAGCAATAACAACACAGCAGGATATAGAAACTTTACAAGAGGACCTGAAAAATGTATGGAGTGGGCTACTGCATGAAAAATTAAGTTTAACATTGAAAAATTTTACCACTTGGGTGGTAAAAATATAAACGCATGTTACTCATTAGGGGGAGAACCCTTAGGAGCCTCCAGGATGGAGAAGGATCTATCTATATATTTGGCAGTAAAGTAGAAGTGTTCTGTACTCCTGCCAAAACGCAGCAACTCTTAAGCCGTGTACACACGATCGGTCAAAACCGATAAAAACGGACTGAAGGTCAGTTTCATCGTTCCAAACCGATCGTGTGTAGGCGCCATCGGTCAGTTATCCTTCGGTCCAAAAAAATAGAACTTGCTTTAAAATTAAACCGATGGACGCAAAAAGCATCGGTTGACTGACAGTCCTCACCACACACCGCTCACTGACTGGCTATCCTCACCACACACTGCTAACTGACTGGCTATCCTCTCCACACACCACTCACTGACTGGCTATCCTCATCACACACCGCTCACTGACTGGCTATCCTCACCACACACCGCTCACTGACTGGCTAACCTCACCACACACCGCTCACTGACTGGCTATCCTCACCACACACCACATACAGACTTGCTGTCCTCACCACACACCACTCACTGAATGGCTATCCTCACCACACACCACTCACTGACTGGCAGTCCTCATCACACACCACTCACTGACTGGCAGTCCTCATCACACACCACTGACTGGCTAACCTCACCACACACCGCTCACTGACTGGCTAACCTCACCACACACCGCTCACTGACTGGCTATCCTCACCACACACCACATACAGACTTGCTGTCCTCACCACACACCACTCACTGAATGGCTATCCTCACCACACACCACTCACTGACTGGCAGTCCTCATCACACACCATTCACTGACTGGCAGTCATCACCACTCACTGACTGGCAGTCCTCATCACACACCACTCACTGACTGGCAGTCCTCACCACACACCACTCACTGACTGGCAGTCATCACCACTCACTGACTGGCAGTCCTCACCACACACCACTCACTGACTGGTTAACCTCACCACACACCACTGACTGACTGGCTATCCTCACCACACACCACTCACTGACTGGCTATCCTCACCACACACCACTCACTGACTGGCTATCCTCACCACACACCACTCACTGACTGGCTATAAAAAATTGTTGTTACTTGCATCAGACGTGAATAGCCTATTTGCTTTTAGTAAATCACCCCCATTATCTCAAAACTCTATATAAAATAAAAGATATGATTAATTGAAAGGGCTCTAATTTTTATTTTAATCAAGCCAAATCTATAGAGACTGTGTGCAAATGATAAGAAATATGATACATGTCCCAGAAAAATGGTTGTATCAGAGTCTAATGCCCTGTACACACGATCGGTTCGTCTGATTAAAACGGACCGTTTTCATCGGGCAAACAGATCTGGTGTGGGCCAGTCAGTTTTTTCCCATTTTTTCGTATGGTTAAAAAACGATCGTCTGTGGGAAAATCCATCGGTCAAAAATCCACGCATACTCACAATCAAGTCGTCGCATGCTTGGAAGCATTGAACTTTTTCTCAGCACGTTGTTGTGTTTTACGTCACCGGGTTGGACACGATCTGATTTTTCATCAGATGAACCAATCGTGTGTACAGGGCATAATATGTAATACTCCACTTTTAAGTACACAATGGGGTTAACCAAAGCTAGTGGAAAATAACATAATACCAGTAGTATATATCTTTATTTTTGGGCCTTAGTGTAAGACTTTTTACCACAAGAATATCACAGCTCTAACACCATAACATTATTAATCCACTGCAAGCTTGCACATCAAGAATATATAGAAGACATAGCAAGTACAAACTGGTGTGAGACACCCTTATAGTCCTCAGTGACAAGCAGCATATGTTGCAGGATAGGAGAGCCTACAGGCATACCCCACTTTTAAGTACACAGTGGGGTTCATTTACTATCGCTGAAGAGTGCAAAATCAGGCTCACTTCTGTATAGAAACCAATGAGCTTCCAGGTTCTATTGCCAAGCTTAATTGAACAAACTTGGGTTAGAAGCTGATTGGTTTCTATGCAGAAGTGAGCCTGATTTTGCACTTTCCAGCGATAGTAAATGAACACCATTGTGTACTTAAAAGTGGGGAATGCCTGTAGGCACTCCTGTCCTGCAACATATGCTGCTTGTCACTGAGGACTATCATGCCGCGTACACACGATCGTTTTTCAGCAAGTGTGTTCCTGGGTGTGTTCTAACTGTATGGGGGGGTGGCCTCACTAGGGGAAATCACTGATCTTCCGTGCATACATTGTATGAACAGGAGATCAGCGTTTCCCCTGCTGACAGGACCGAGAGCTTTGTGTTTACACACATAGCTCCCGTTCCCCGCTCTGTAACGAACGAGCGTGCGTGCCCGGCGGCGATCGTAGCGGGGGCGAGCAGGGAAGCGCGTGCCCGGCCGGTACGATCGCCGCCGGGCACGCGCGCTCGTTCGTTACAGAGCGGGGACCAGGAGCTTTGTGTGTAAACACAAAGCTCTCGGTCCTGTCAGCAGGGGAAACGCTGATCTCCTGTTCATACAATGTATGAACGGAAGATCAGTGATTTTCCCTAGTGAGGCCACCCCCCCCATACAGTTAGAACACACCCAGGAACACACTTAACCCCTTCCCTGCCCCCTAGTGTTAACCCCTTCACTGACAATGGCATTTTTATAGTAATACAATGCATTTTTATAGCATTGATCGCTATAAAAATGCCAATGGCCCCAAAAATGTGTCAAAAGTGTCCGAAGTGCCCGCCATAATGTTGCAGTACTGAAAAAAAATGCTGATCGCCGCCATTACTAGTAAAAAAAAATATTAATAAAAATGCCATAAAACTACCCCCTATTTTGTAAACGCTATAAATTTTGCGCAAACCAATTAATAAACGCTTATTGTGATTTTTTTTAACGAAAAATATGTAGAAGAATACGTATCGGCCTAAACTGAGGAAAAAATATGTTTTTTTATATATTTTTGGGGGATATTTATTATAGCAAAAAGTAAAAAATATTGCATTTTTTTCAAAATTGTCGCTCTATTTTTGTTTATAGCGCAAAAAATAAAAACCGCAGAGATGATCAAATACCACCAAAAGAAAGCTCTATTTGTGTGAAAAAAGGACGCCAATTTTGTTTGGGAGCCACGTCGCATGACCGCGCAATTGTCAGTTAAATTGACGCAGTGCCGAATCACAAAAAGTGCTCTGGTCATTGGACAGCAATGTGGTCCGGGGCTAAAGTGGTTAATGATGAAGTTGGAAAAAACATTGTTTTTTCTAGAGGCTGAAAAACTAAATTTTTTCAAGCCGAAAGATAATCGTGTGTATGCGGCATAAGGCCCCAAAATAAAGATATATACTACTGGTATTATGTTCTTTTCAATCAGCTTGGGTTAATTGTTAGAAGAGGCTATGGGATTTACTATACACACGATCGGTTCATCCGATCTGATGGATTTTTTCATCAGATATCCGATGAAGCTGACTTTCATCAGTCTTGCCTACACAATTAGTTAAAAACCGATCGTCTCAGAACGCGGTAATGTAAAACACAACAACGTGCTGAGAAAAATGAAGTTCAATGCTTCGGAGCATGCGTCGACTTGATTCTGAGCATGCGTTGATTGTAACCAATGGACGTGCCCGCAGACGATCATTTTTTTTCTATCGTTTTTAACCATCAGATAATTTTAAAACACGTTCCTAGTTTTTTAACCGATGGATAAAAAACCGATGGGGCCCACACGCGATCGGTTTGTCTGATGAAAGCGGTCCATTAGACCGTTTTCATCAGACAAACCGATCGTGTGTACGCAGCATTTGTTGTATTTCAGAGCAATCAGGTTTATTGGCATCAAACAATGTATCATTTTCATTAATAATAATAGCATATCTCAATTGTTTACATTTGAGATATGCTAAGTTTGTTTGTCTGAGAGCACTTGACTTCCTGGTATCTCATTCAGATTAATTTACGGTCCCTGTCATTCATTTTCAAAGAAATTAATGTATCTCAGCAAGACAGAAATAAACGTCCAACTGGTTTTGGAAAAGCATTAATATACAAGGTGCAGCTTGTCTTTTACTTGGTGGATAAAATCCCTTATTGAACCACACATGAAAAGACCTTTACATAAATCATACAAGACACAGAAGATTACTGGCAGTAAAGGATTATCCCAACTCGTAAAACATTCAAAAGTCTTTGGCACTCTTATCCTTTGCTTTGATTTCCTAGTCACTGGAGATTTACAATGGAAGTTGCAAAAGTCCCAATGCAAATCATTTTATTTTAGGTCATTTTCAATTTTAAAGGCTTTATAGTTCTGGAAGTGTTATATAAGGCAGGCAAATTGATATCTTATGTAAAAGAAGGGGGTGTTGTCTGCGCTGAAAGTGAACAGGGGGGGAGGAGGGGGGGTGTGGGTGATAGGGGTGAATGGATGGGACGGGTGGCTGGATGGGTGGATGCAGGTGGGTTTAGGACAACATGATAACCAACATAATCGAAACAATGATGTGAATGAATATACACATAAGGGTGATAACCAATAAATACAAAAATTATTATTACAATAAGGAAAAACCCAACACACTAGCCAGTGTAATGTGAAACCAGTGAAAAAACAATCCTAAATCCAAACTATAAGACCAGAGAAAATTCCATGAGGAAATGCCTCTGGATAGAAAAAATGTGAAATAAATAAAGTCTCTAGTGAAAAAACCCAAGAGTCCAGATAGGTCCAAATTGAAATGGTGGTGCCAGGAAAGGGTGACAGCAGAAAGCACCTCAGGTGGTCCCCAGCTCCTCACCTCAAGGCTATAGCTCGGATAGCCTGCAACAGCACCTCCCGGTGGAGGACAGTGATCCCTCGGCAGGGCAAGCAGCAGAGGCACTCCTCAGCGGTAAAGGTAAAGCAAAAAAGAAGAAAGCAAGTGAGTGACAATAAAAGACGTCTAGTAGGCAACTAGTGTCACTCGTACATCCACTCACCACGGGGTGATGGATGATGGGCCTATCTCCCACGAACAGCGAGTTCGTACTTCTAATGGCAGATATCCTCTTCTAAGCTGGCCAGATGGTCACTCACAACAAGGGATCTCTCAGATGGCATACATGATAAAAGAAACAGACCATAGCGCAATCCCGCAAGGTAAAAAACACATTTAATAAAAAAATAAAACTCACATTTAAAACGATCCAAAAGGCACAAAACAAACAGACGTCAGGAACACACTGCGTCAGGCGTGTGGACTCTGTGGCTCCTAGGATCCCTACGCGTCTCGTCACACCTCGTGACTTCCTTAGGGGATCCCCTAAGGAAGTCACGAGGTGTGACGAGACGCGTAGGGATCCTAGGAGCCACAGAGTCCACACGCCTGACGCAGTGTGTTCCTGATGTCTGTTTGTTTTGTGCCTTTTGGATCGTTTTAAATGTGAGTTTTATTTTTTTATTAAATGTGTTTTTTACCTTGCGGGATTGCGCTATGGTCTGTTTCTTTTATCATGTATGCCATCTGAGAGATCCCTTGTTGTGAGTGACCATCTGGCCAGCTTAGAAGAGGATATCTGCCATTAGAAGTACGAACTCGCTGTTCGTGGGAGATAGGCCCATCATCCATCACCCCGTGGTGAGTGGATGTACGAGTGACACTAGTTGCCTACTAGACGTCTTTTATTGTCACTCACTTGCTTTCTTCTTTTTTGCTTTACCTTTACCGCTGAGGAGTGCCTCTGCTGCTTGCCCTGCCGAGGGATCACTGTCCTCCACCGGGAGGTGCTGTTGCAGGCTATCCGAGCTATAGCCTTGAGGTGAGGAGCTGGGGACCACTGTCACCCTTTCCTGGCACCACCATTTCAATTTGGACCTATCTGGACTCTTGGTTTTTTTCACTAGAGACTTTATTTATTTCACATTTTTTCTATCCAGAGGCATTTCCTCATGGAATTTTCTCTGGTCTTATAGTTTGGATTTAGGATTGTTTTTTCACTGGTTTCACATTACACTGGCTAGTGTGTTGGGTTTTTCCTTATTGTAATAATAATTTTTGTATTTATTGGTTATCACCCTTATGTGTATATTCATTCACATCATTGTTTCGATTATGTTGGTTATCATGTTGTCCTAAACCCACCTGCATCCACCCATCCAGCCACCCGTCCCATCCATTCACCCCTATCACCCACACCCCCCCTCCTCCCCCCCTGTTCACTTTCAGCGCAGACAACACCCCCTTCTTTTACATATACATTTTTCTCTCTGCCCAGGACAGAGTGTCAGGAGTCTGCTGCAGAATCCCCAGTCCACCTTCCAGCCCTATTCCACTCCCACCCATCCCCCTTGGTAGCGCAGGAGTCTTTCCATATATCCAAATTGATATCTTGCTGTCATTGCAACACAAGTTTACATTATGTAAGATCTGCTATTTGTGATTATCAGTGCATGTTAAGGTTTGCCTAAATAATGTTTGTCTGCATTCTTGTGTGTACAGTTTATTCCTTAAATTGTATGCTTGAAAAAGAAATATCACTTGAAGATAGATCTGTTATACCATAATTGTTCAAAGATTTTAGTGATTTGATTGGCCAGTGGCAAAACGTTAGATCTTCCATCAGATGAGAACAAAAAAAAAAAAAATGTAAAACCAAATCCCAGGCTTACAGCTAAATAAGGAGCTGTTGTACTTGCTAAAGGATTTGTATTCCTGTCCATCCAGTTATGAGATTTGCATAACTCTGCCACTCCACCAAACCCTGTCTGGCAGTGCAATAGACCTGATTTTACTGTTTTTGCAGCTCAGAAACAGCCACAAGTTTTTTCCCCACCCTAGCCTTCGACTGAGTAGTGAAAGGAGAAGCCGCAAACAAATACGTTCATATTTCTGTCAGTCTGCTCTCACCTCCTACCAGCATGTTCCTAGCTTGAAAGTAAAAAGGATGGACAGCCGCACTTCCAAATATCCTTTATTACATTTTTAGTTTTGGGTTTAATAATGCTTTAATGCAGATAATCTTTGCTTTACAAATAAATATGTAGTATGTGACAAAGGATTCACAGAGCACTGTGGGTTATATAATGAGACTGCAATACATAAACAGCCTGCCTTGTCTGATTAACCCTCCTGACGGTATGCCCGAGTGTGGCTTGGGGTTACATTTCAGTACCATTAGCGGTAACCCTGAGCCACACTCAGGATTGCATTGCAGAATCCTGGTACAGCGTACTTACCTTGTCACCAGGATCTTGCGATGAGCCAGGCTTTGTTCCCTGTGGGGGGAAAATTTAAAAAGTACAAAAAAAATTACACGTTCAGTGAACATATTCTTAATAGAGAAGAGACGCTTGAGAGGGGATATGATTTCAATTTACAAATACCATACTGGTGACCCCACAATACGGATAAACATTTTTCCGGAAGGGAGTTTAATAATACACCTGGCCACTCACTAAAATAGGAAGAAAAAAGGTTTAACCTTAAACCACGCAGAGGGTTATTTACTGTAAGAGCGGCAAGGATGTGGAATTCCCTTCCACAGGCGGTGGTTTCAGCAGGGGCATCGATGGATTAAAAAAATTATTAGATAAGCACCTGAATGAATGCAACATACAGGGATATACATTGTAATACTGACCTATGATCACACAGATAGGTTGGATTTGATAGTCTTTTTTCAACCTTACCTACTATGTAACACTGTAATCTTACAGATTATGTTACTGTATCAAATCATTTCACCTCTCTTTTATCTCTAGTGCTTTGTCCAGTGCCCTGCATGTACTTTTATATTATAAATACCGTTCTTTCTGCCTGGAAACTGTAGATTGTCCATAGCAACCAAAAAGTCTCCCTTTACATCAAAAGTGGTTTTAGACAGCTAGAAAACAGCGATAGTAAATTACAACACTTGCAGAATTGAGTGATAGAGATTTGTGGGGAAATTCATTCAAATATAATTATATTATTATTTTTTATAATTATTTATAGTTATTTATTTATTATATTATAATTTATGATTTTTCGTGTTTCAAACTTTATCATACCTGGATTGTCTACTAGACTTTCGTTTAAACAGATTTAAGTGAGCTATTACTAAGAATTACAGGCCTACAATATAAAACACCAAATTTCTCTGCAAAACAATGCACCGCTTTGCGATTTAAAAATCTGACATAATCATACCGCCAGGAATGTTAAAACCATTGAAATAGCCACCGAATAAGAAATTATTGAAAGCAAATTTCAGGTGAAACTACTGCTCTTTGTTCAAATAATATAAAAAACAAAGGGACACCATGATAAATCTACAAAGGAGCTTAACCACTTAAGGACCACCTCCTGCACATATACGTCGGCAGTATGGCACGGCTGGGCACATGTACGTACAGGTATGTCCTGTACTAGTACCCAGCTGTGGGTCACGGGCCCGCCCCCGCGGCACACTCCTGTGACACGGTCCGAAGCTCCGGGATTTCCGCTGGAGCGCGGCGATTGGTCCCCATCCTTCACTGTGGCGGCGTCATCGATCGCGTGATCCCTTATACAGGGAATCGCAATCGATGACATCACATCTACAGCCACACCCCCTACACTTGTAAACACACATTAGGGAACACATAACCCCTACAGTGCCCCCTTGTGGTTAACTCCCAAACTGCAAAGGTAATTTTCACAATAAACAATGCAATTTAAATGCATTTTTTGCTGTGAAAATTACAATTGTCCCAAAAATGTGTCAAAATTGTCCGAAGTGTCTGCCATAATGTCGCAGTCATGAAAAAAATCGCTGATCGCCGCCATTAGTAGTAAAACATTTTTTTTTAATAAAAATGCAATAAAACTATCCCCTATTTTGTAAACGCTATAAATTTTTCGCAAACCAACCGATAAACATTTATCGCAATTTTTTTTTTACCAAAAATAGGTAGAAGAATACGTATCGGCCTAAACTGAGGAAAAAAATATATATATTTTTGGGGGATATTTATTATAGCAAAAAGTTGAAAATATTGAATTTTTTCAAAATTGTCGCTCTATTTTTGATAAAATACCACCAAAATAAAGCTCTATTTGTGGGGAAAAAAGGACGGCAATTTTGTTTGGAAGCCAAGTCGCACGACCGCGCAATTGTCATTTAAAGCGACGCAGTGCCAAACCGCAAAAAGGGGCAAGGTCCTTTAGGAGCATTTTGGTCCGGGTCTTAAGTGGTTAAAGTGGTTGTTAAGCCACTTCTATAAAATTCTCCCATCACCTCTGTTATATAATAATAAGTTCCCCTGTGCCTGTGTTATATAATAAATATCCTTATATGTACCGATAACACAGCATCTTCCTGAGCTCAGGTGCCTCCTCTCTCCTCTCCTCTGCCCGGCTGACATTTCTAGTGGGAAGCACTGAAAGTTTATACCTACTATCTCACAGTGGCTATGAAGCGTTGACAAGCTATGTCTAATGGAAGAAATAACCTGTAGAAATAAAGGGCTGATCAGGAAATATATTAAGGAATTTAGGAATTTAAGGAAACTAAACTATATTATGAAATAATATCAGACCCTGATGGTAAATCAGAGTATGACTTATTAATTAATATTGATTAACCTTATTGTATTTTTACCTCCCCGATAGTTCTATATTTACATTTGTCATAGGTTAACCCTTCCCCTTCTTTTTCTTCCTTTGGATTTGTTTTTTTATTATTATTTCTCTTCTCCTCTTATTTTTTCTTATTTTTTTCCCTCTCTTTTTCCTTTTGTGTTGTTCCCACCCCCCTCCCCTCTATTTCACTATTCAAGATACTGTTTGTATGTTTCTGAAATGCTGAAAATAAGAATAAAAATGTAAATGGTGTTTAACTGCTTGCCGACCAGCCGCCGCAGTTATACGGCGGCAGGTCGGCTCTCCTGGGCGAGAACCCGTAGCTCTACGTCGACACCTTAGCGGCCGATAGGGGGCGCGTGCACCCCCCGCTCGCCCCCGAGTCCTGTGCGCGTGCCCGGCGGGCACGATCGCTGCCGGGCACACGCGATCGCTTGTTACAGAGCGGGGACCGGGAGCTATGTGTGTAAACACATAGCTCCCGGTCCTGTCAGCGGGGGAAATGCTGATCTTCTGTTCATACAATGTATGAACAGAAGATCAGTGATTTCCCCTAGTGAGTCCACCCCCCCATACAGTTAGAACACACCCAGGAACACACTTAACCCCTTCCCTGCCCCCTAGTGTTAACCCCTTCACTGCCAATGCCATTTTTATAGTAATCCAATGCGTTTTTATAGCATTGATCGCTATAAAAATGCCAATGGTCCCAAAAATGTGTCAAAAGTGTCCAAAGTGTCCGCCATAAGGTCGCAGTACTGAAAAAAAAGACGCTGATCGCCACCATTACTAGTAAAAAAAAAATGACATAAAACGACCCCCTATTTTGTAAACGCTATAACTTTTGCGCAAACCAATCAATAAACGCTAATTGCGATTTTTTAATGAAAAATATGTAGAACAATACGTATCGGCCTAAACTGAGGAAAAAAAAAAAATGTATATATATTTTTGGGGGATATTTATTACAGAAAAAAGTTAAAAATATTGCATTGTTTTCAAAATAGTCGCTCTATTTTTGTTTATAGCACAAAAAATAAAAACCGAAGAGATGATCAAATACCACCAAAAGAAAGCTCTATTTGTGGGAAAAAAAAGAATGCCAATTTTGTTTGGGAGCCACGTCGCATGACCGCGCAATTGTCAGTTAAAGCGATGCAGTGCCAAATCTCAAAAAGTGCTCTGGTCATTGGGCAGCAATATGGTCCGGGGGTTAAGTGGTTAAAGCATTACAAATAAAATAAAAACAATAACATGCTTTAAGGGTACAGGATCTGTTTTATTTTTTTATTTTTTGGGTTAACAAATGCTTTAAAGATCTACTTGCTGGCTATATACTAAATCATTTTGCAATATTTCATATTTACTTGACTCAAAGAAAAAACACCATTCATTCTCTTTAAATCTCTTAAGCAGTTTGGTCTCCCAAGAATCACAAGCCTCCCGGTAATGAACGCCACCTTAGCAGCCCTTGTTTCTTATCTACTGCTTGGTAAACAATTTGTTATGAAACTAGGGTAAGTAAACGGAACTGCAGCATAAAGATAGAGCAAAAGTTTCTAAGTAAACAGAAAAGTTCTGCAAACATAATATGGCTGACAAGACTTTCCATCATTTCAGGCTTTATGAATTGGTTGCCTGTGTTTATCATACTTTAAGGTTGCCAGTTCTAACATACATTGTTATCTTATTTATCTTTAGCATAGCAACCATCCATTACTGCTAATTTCTGTAAGTGCTTACACAGTAGTAACAATCATTATCACTTAAATAAGTGTCTTGCTACCAAATGTGTATACTATTAAGGGGTCATATGATTAAAATAAAAGTAACTGATGAAAACTAAACGTTTAACCACATTTTGTGTGTCATAAATGTTATCAACAGAAACAGGAAAATTGCAAACAGAAACATTTTTTTTAGCCAAAATAAAATATATTGTATTATACAATATATTATATTAAAGACAATTAAAACCAGAACAATGACCCTAAGGCTTCATGCCAGAGGCGTAACTAGAAACTTCTGGGCCCTGGTGCAAGAAATCACAAATGCCCCCCCGAAAAAGCACGATTTTGATACTTTTTTTGAGGGGGTGGCAGCAGTGGTACTTGAGGGGGTGGAAGCTATGTTCAAGAGGGATGGTAGCGGTGTTACTTGAGGGGGAGCTGGCAGTGGTGCTTTTAAGGGGGTGGCAGTAGTGGAGTTAAGGGGGGTGGCTGCAATGGTACTTGAGGGGGGTGGTTGCAGTGGCAGGGCCATCCTCTCTCATCACCGCCTGTACATCTTACTGATCCCATCCTCCCACCACTGATCTCATCCCATTCCCCCCCATCACCTCTGTTGTAGAAGTAATGGGGGAAAGGGATGAGATCAGTGGTGGGAGGATGGGATCAGTAAGAGGCACAGGTGGTGGTGGGAGAGGATGGCACCATCACTGCCACCGCAGCCAAGTACCACCACAGCCACCCCCCCCTCAAGTACCATCACAGCCACCCCCCTCAAGTACCACCACAGTCGCCCCCTCAAGTACC
The DNA here is from genome assembly GCA_029574335.1 of Rana kukunoris. Taxonomy (NCBI): domain Eukaryota; kingdom Metazoa; phylum Chordata; class Amphibia; order Anura; family Ranidae; genus Rana; species Rana kukunoris. The sequence continues at coordinate 82,812 of JAJQKJ010000385.1, forward strand.
ACCGCAGCCGCCCCCCTCAAGTACCACCGCAGTTGACTTACTTGAGGGGCGGCAATAGCGGTGGTACGTGAGGGGGGTGCGACATCGGTGGTACTTCAGGGGTGGTGGCTGTGGCGGCAGTGGTGGTGCCATCCTCTCCCACCAACACCTCTTTCTGATCCCATCCCCCCACCACTGCCCTCATCCCTATCCCCACCACCATCACCTCTGTTGTAGAAGTAATGAGGGGGATAGGGATGATGAGATGAGAAGATCAGTGATGGGGCCGAGGGGGGTGGGATCAATAAGAGGCACACAGGTGGTTGACGGAGGTTGGCATTGATTGCTGAGCTGAGGCTGAGCTCTGTCACTTCTTGATTGACTTACCGTCAATCAATTGATTCCGGGGCCCGGGAATTCCGATCTGTTCTGTCACCATGGGTCAGGTCAGGCCAGGGTGACTGAGTCACCCTCACAGTGCGTGCCAGCCACCAGTCCTTCTCCCGCCAGGATGCCTTGCCTCATGCCTGAGTAGACGCTCCTCCCCCCCTTCCTCATTTGGTGAAACTGGTCTGCTGACTAATATTTCTCTTGATTTCTTTTATTCTGGTACCCCTCATCATGACAGGAAGTGACCGGGAAATCACACTCATGGAGACACAACAAATGCTAAAAGAGGTTCTAAAAAATATTTCCTATTCTTCCGTTCTACCATAAAGTGTATATTTCTATTATTGCCTGTGTTTCCAAACTGATATGACACCTATTAAATAAGTATTACATGGAGAGATTATCTTTTTATGTTGTCTAAGAGACAAAAAAGAGAAGTTTACCAAATAGAACTGCAATAAAATGTTGATTTAGATTCTAACCCATATTTTATCAAATGTTTTGGTTAATGCCTGGGTTTTGCCTGATTTGAAAGTCATTTATACCAACTCCAAATATAATTAAAAAATGAAGAGCAAATAAAGTGAAGCTTATCCATGACAATAAGAGATGGACCCCTGTGCTGCCTAAAAATTATAGTATGCTTGAAAAAAAAAAAAAAAACAAAAAAATAGGTTTAGTTAAAA